>JAECUM010048035.1:0-16322 GCA_016617855.1 Megalonaias nervosa
TGTGTGTGTGTGTGTGTGTGTGTGTGTGTGTGTGTGTGTGTGTGTGTGTGTGTGTGCTCGAAACTTTCTGACATGAACAATGACAAATATTCAAAGTTAACGGCCTGATATAAATATGGAGGTCGACATAATTTAACAGTCTTTATAATACGATGTTTATATGCAATTGTTTTATAGGTACTTGTACTTTGAGGCATTTGAACCAGACGGGGACTCAATTTTGGCTTTGCTCTATGCTGCCAAGAAATACGCCGTAGGGAGCCTTGTTAACAAGTGTGTAAACTGGTTGAAAGATGGAGTCAGTGTTGATAATGTATGCAGTATTCTGCAGCAAGCCCACGCATTTGATGAGCAAGATCTTCAGAGGAAATGTCTGGAGTTTATAATGGACAATGGAAGTTCTGTTTTTAAACACCCATCGTTCAGATATCTGTCATCAGAGTGTGTAGAGATGGTGGTGAAACAGGATGAACTTTGGATAGAAGAAGAAGAAGTATATGAAGCGATGAAGGATTGGGCAGGAAATGAGTGCGTCCGGAAAAATATTCAACCAAGTGCCGAAAACATGAGGCATGTGCTGGGTGGATTGAAGAATCTAATCAGATTTTCATTGATGGATGGGAAGTATTTTGCGGACAAAGTGGCTACAGACAACATCTTGACTGCCGACGAGAAAGTGTCCTTGTTTCGAACTTTTCTCAGCAACAGTAATCTTGGCAAAACAGAATACATACAAATCGAGAGAAAACCAAGGTTTCAAGAAATGCAAAGAGTGAATAGGTTTCCAAATTTTGGTGCCCCTTTGTCAATAGGATCGATATTACACGCCATCGATTTCAAGTGTTCAAAAGAAGTGTTGCTGCATGGCATTTTAATTTTCGGGGCAATGCCAAATGAAAGTTTATGGTCAGGACGTCGGCGGCAACCTGTATATTCTACTGGATTTATCTCAGATACAGAAGTACAGTTGCTAGATGAATCCAACCGTATGATTGTATCGATGAAACGTCAGATACTCGTAACGGAGGAGGTACTACTGGAGGTATTGTTCGATGAGCCGGTTGTCCTGAGGAAGAAGTGGTATACCATAACGCTTGTAATATCGAACTCTGGTGCGACTAGGTCCGGTGTGAATGGTGAAAAAATTGTTAGCTTGGGAGATGAACAATCAATTGAATTCAGAGACAGTACAATGCCAGCGAGTGGCACCAATGTCTTGAGTGGCCAGATTCCTGGTCTTCTGCTTTGTAGAAGGCGGTAGACGATGACAGTTTCCTATCTTGTCAAAAGTCTTGCCGCTACATGATAGCAGATTGAAATTACGTTCATTGTTTTTGTAACAGATTGTTATCTTGCATAGTATGGATGATGAAGTAAACTTCAGTGATACAGTTTTTTAAAATAATGTATTGTCAGTCAACAGGGCTTTATGTAGCTAATGTCTCGCTTGTTACACATTAATTACCATCTTTAGGAGATTTTTTTTCTCACCTTTGACTGTTAGGAGACATCATGTTATTGCTTTCATGCAGTACTATGTTTCCCAGGGTACGTTTTAAGTTTTATACAGTAACTGTTGCATCAAGACGAAAATTTTGCTTTATTTCTGTAAACTGGCATTGTTATCTAAATTGAGTAAATTATTCACTGAATTATGATGGATATTGTTACCTGAATATTCTTTACTTTTATTAATTATAGAATATTATTCATCCTGTCGAACACCCAGTCTATGAAATTACATTCTCAGTAGAAAGCGGGTTGAACAATGTTTGAAACAAATTATAAAGTGATTACAGATTCACGAGAAAGAGTAAATGACTTGATTATATACTTAAGTGTCAAATATAGAGACATACTGGCGAAATAATTTTCATATTTTTTCATTCCTATATTTTCAAATGTGAAAATATATCCTTATACTTTCACATGTGGAAATATAAAATATCCCATCATGACATGCGACGCTTGATTATGTGTGCCCACAAAACTGGTACCTGTAGAAATAAAAACGAGTACTTTGTGAGCAAGAACAAATAAAAAGAAACTGCCTCATATTACAGACATGGAAATCAATCTTTGATAAAGAAATTTGACCAGACGCCGGTAACATATCTCTAGAGTTATTTCCCCTTATTTCCTTGACAACAACGATGAACCCGCTGTGACGCATTGCTGAATCGGACTCGCATTGTTTTCAGATAGGGTCAGATAGTTTACAAAATGACAAAATTGTTATTTAGTATGAGAAATTAGGTCAATACAATCCTGCTGCTTTCTTAAGTTACATATATTTATATGACCAGCCTATGAAAATATGGTGAATTTACGAAAAGGGGTCGGAGGTGAACGTGTTGTGCCGGAGAGTGAGTTTAATCTTATTAAATTTTATTCTGGAGTAAGTTTGGTATATAATAAAAAGAAAAGTTTCTTTTCCTACGTTAATACGGGATATATTTCATCTTGTGGTACAGAAAATGATATATTTTAACTCATGACTTCGCCTCTCGTTAAAATATAACGTTTTTGGTGCCACACGATGAAATATATCCGGTATTAACGTACGAAAAGTAAATATCCTCGATGTAATAGATTTTTTTTAAAAAGGTCACAAATAGCACATGCTTTTTACTATAGATGCAGATAATAAAAGCAAAGAGAAATAAAACAATATGCTTTATGGATTTAATTCTTGTTATTATTTGTTTGACTTTTAACTACTTAAAATTTAAGTTGGTTTCCTTTAACTATATACAAGCTAGAGAATGTTCCATTATCATCGACATACTAGTGTGATGAACATTGCCTCCGTTACCCATTGAATTAATTTAATTACTATGCATCGTTTCCTAGCTGCAAGATGTACTTTAGATACAGTCATATGAGTAATGTACGTATATACGACCTGTCTTTCAGTATTTTAGCAAGTAAAAGTACTTACCTGCATTCCGTTTTGAGACATGCCGTCTCACAATGACTTTACTGCATTGGATAAACAGATTCAGCACATATTGTAACTTTGTGTGATTATTTTGTGCATAGTTTATGTTGTTAGTAATACAAGTATAATTACTGACAAAGAGAAGATTTTTGAACGTTGGGCTGAACACTTCGACAGCGTCCTGAATCGCCCTTCATCCATCAACGATGATGCCATCAGTGGTCTCCCCCAATTACCCATCAACGAAGCACTGGATGAGCCTCCAACCTTGCTCGAGACACAGAAAGCGATACGTCTGCTCTCCAGTGGCAAAGCCCCAGGTTCAGACTCCATCCCAGCTGAAGTCTACAAGGAAGGGGGCACAGCCCTGATAGAAAGGTTCCACCAACTGTTTTTACTGATGTGGCAGCAAGAGACGATCCCCCAGGAATTCAAAGACGCTTCCATAATCCACCTGTATAAGCGCAAAGGGAACCGCCAGGCCTGCGACAACCACCGGGGTATATCCTTGCTCTCAATCGCAGGAAAGACACTCGCCAGAATCCTACTGAACCGCCTCACTACGCACCTTGACCAGGGACTCCTACCAGAAAGCCAGTGTGGATTCCGGAAAAAACGTGGGACCATCGACATGGTGTTTGCTGCGAGGCAGCTACAAGAGAAATGTGAGGAGCAAAACGCAGACCTTTTCTCCATCTATGTCGACTTGACAAAGGCCTTTGATACTGTCAGCAGAGAAGGCTTGTGGAAGGTAATGGCCAAATACGGATGCCGGGAAAATTTATATCCATGGTGCAGCATTTCCACGACGGCATGCAGGCACGAGTCCAGGACAATGGACAGACATCTGAGCCATTCCCAGTAACCAATGGCGTCAAGCAGGGTTGTGTTCTGGCACCGACATTATTCAGTCTATTGTTCTCCGCCATGCTGACTAATGCTTTCAGAGACAGAGATGCTGGAGTTGGCATCAGGTACCGTACAGATGGAAAATTGTTCAACCCCAGGA
This sequence comes from Megalonaias nervosa, assembly GCA_016617855.1. Taxonomy (NCBI): domain Eukaryota; kingdom Metazoa; phylum Mollusca; class Bivalvia; order Unionida; family Unionidae; genus Megalonaias; species Megalonaias nervosa. The sequence continues at coordinate 3,951 of JAECUM010048035.1, forward strand.
GGCTTCAAGCGAAAACCAACGTTATGACAGACACCATCAGGGATTTCCTATTTGCTGATGACTGCGCCCTCAACGCTGGCTCAGAAGCCGACCTGCAACGCAGCGTTGACAAGTTCTCCAGCTCCTGCACAAGCTTCGGTCTCACCATCAGTACCAAGGAGACTGAAGTCCCGCACCAGCCGGTCCCTGGAAAGCCCTATGTTGAGCCCAACATCACCGTCAACGGCCAAAAACTCAACGTAGTGAACCGCAACACCTACCTTGGCAGCACACTGTCACAGAGCGTAACTATTGACGACGAGGTGAACCTCCGCATTGCCAGAGCCAGCGCATCCTTCGGCAGACTGTATACCAACGTCTGGAATAGAAGAGGCATCAGCATCCAGACCAAACTAAAGGTCTACAGGGCAGTTGTGCTCCCCACACTACTTTACGCATGCGAAATGTGGAGGGTGTACCAACGCCACGCCAGGAAGCTGAACCACTTTCATACAACAAGTCTCAGGAAAATCCAGAACATCAAGTGGCAGGACAAGATTCCAGACACTGAGGTACTCACCCAAACAGATCTCCCCAGCATCCACACCCTCCTGATGCAGTCTCAGCTACGCTGGGCGGGACACGTTGTACGCATTCCAGACCACCGGCTGCCTAAGAGACTCTTCTATGGCGAGCTACAGCAAGGAGAGCGATCCCACGGAGGTCAGAAGAAACGCTTCAAAGACAATCTGAAAGGTGCATTGAAAGCGTTCAACATAAAACCTGATTTCTGGGAGCAAGCAGCCAGCGATCGAGTCACATGGCGTTCTTCCGTGCACAAAGGCTCCAAGTTATGTGAATCTAGCAGGACAGCAGCAGCGGAGCTGAAGAGACAAGCCAGAAAAGCGCGTGCCATCAACTCTCCTCGAGATGTCTCACTCATCCCTTGTCCTTTATGCAAACGAACCTTCCGTGCAAGGATTGGCATTATCAGCCACCTGCGCACGCAAAGAACAGAACCAGCCCCTACAACCCTCGAATGACTAGAGTGATCCTCGTCGACTCGACGGACGAACGAAGATAATGAAATTACCTTATATTATATATAATTTAGCCAGGACATTTTCAGTTTATTCCACACAGGACATTGTCAGTTTATTCCATAATTCCAACGTTTTCCCCTGTCCTTACTCTCAATACATATTAATCTGCCGTTTGCACTATTTTTATCAGCGAGCTCTATGCAGTCTGACTGGCTATTTGCCACATGACCTTTTCCTATAAATAGCAAGACGTAAATGTAATGATAAACTTCACTGTTATCTTGTCCAGCGTTCGTAGCAGACTGAAGTGCAGCATCGGGTTTCATAGTACACATTTAAAATGTCTAAAGCAATGTTAGATCAACATTGTCAAGTTGCAAGGGTCAGTTCTTGGTTATTATGTATATTTAATTTGTACTATTTCTTGGTTTTTCTTAATGATTTTATGTTATATACATTTGTATTTAGCAATTAACTTTGTCCAGAATCATAGTGTACCTGATCCGTGACATTTATTTTGTAAAGAACATAATATCTAATATTTTCTCTATGATTGTGAATTAAACATTCGGATCATTATTAATAGTAAACATGTTTATCGTCTTTATTATGACCTTAGAAACACGTATAATAGATAATTCCATTAAGTGATGTTGTTTACTTGACAAATTATTCATTCTTGCCTTAACATCTGAAGCAGAATCGGTCTTATTGTTGCGTTCAGTTTTTAGTTTGGGTGGATTTATTTATTCAAATTAATATTCACTTTATTTACGATGTACTCAAAAATATTCTTAGACTGGAACATTAATTTGGAATTATAGTGAACTCAGACAAGGACAATTTGATTATGTTATTGTGATACATCATATCATCACACTCCAGACCATTGGCACATTAACACGTTCAAGACTACAAGCACATCAACACCTTCAATATCGAAATTTATTTGGAATACCACTGGAAATCAATTGAGACTTTATACTTTTGGACTCGTGATATAACGTTTAAGATTATATGGGTTTTAATTCACAATACTGTAAGTTCGTTTAAAGTTTTCACTTTTGTGTTCTAGAGAATAATGTTTTGTTGAATTTTACAAAACTTATTGGTTTTCACACTTTTCTCTTACTTAGTTTAAGACCATATAGTCGTGAACACTGGTGAAATTTGATATGCTTGTTTAACATTACGGTGAATTTCAGAACTTATTTAATATTCATGAGGTGGCATCTGCTAAAGTGTTAGCTGATATGAGCTCACCTTCTGTGAATTATCACTGCAGTTATCCTAAGTGAAGTCGAGAGATCGTGACGTTTTAGAAAATTTTGGAAAACGTACAAATTGTTCCTCAGGAATTTATATTTAAATATATAACCATTAAGCCACTACTTCACCGTCTCTCTTCACCTTCATTAGCAGGCGAGCTCGCTTTGCGAGTTCATTGTATCATACTCGACACCTTCAGCACCTGAAGGTTAGCAATTCACTTTCACCTAATTCACCGCCACGACTTAAGATACGCATGCCTTATATTTCCAAAATTTAAATTCTTAATGATATAAATCATTTCATATATATTCTTTTATCCACGCAGAGAGGTGGAGAAGGTACAATTATCTTTCAAGCTTCATTGCACCTTCCTCAGAGATAGTCAATCACTTTTGTCTCCGGTGATTATCTGGTTTTACATAAGTCTAGTGTGAAATCTTAAATGTTTATGTCTACGTAATTGTATCGAAATTCAGTAACTGCAGGTTGATATCTTCCTGTGTTTATGATAATTTGCAAAAGCTACTTTCAATGTTTATTCTGTACCGTCTTGTATTATTCTTTCTAACCAAACATTAGGCAGGAGTATCCGAAAATCTTGTTACGCGGATGAGGTGAGTAGTAGATGTAGTTTGAGGTTCCTAATCCCAGAGACCCCCTATCCCCCAAAACGTTATACGCTAAAATTTTTGTCAGCATCCTTTTTTAGCTTAAAATGATGACTTTCATATTTCTGACAAAATATGTTTTGTCCAGGGTAGGGGGTCTCTGGGCTAGGAACAACTCAACTACATCTACTACTATTACAGCCCCTATACTTATTAGCTAAAAAAGTAATGTTATTATTTATATAGTTTAGACAATATTTCATATTAAACAAATGAAATATTATATAATGTCATTCTGTCATTCAATCCAACATGTTGGGTTCGATCTGACAAACAAATTTTGTAAGAGATTTAATTCAATCAAATCAGCTTCAAGCTATACTGGTATAAAACCTAAAATAATAAGCGATTGTATTAAAAAAGTTGGATATCATATATCACCAAAATATGGGTCAGTGTAGTTATTCGCGATTGAAAATGACGAACGAATAAGAGGCTGGCAGATGATGTGATGACATTTATTGACAATATGGTTGATCTTTTATTTGATAACGATATTTCTAAAGCTGTACAAAATTAAACATCTACTGTTGCAACCCATATTTTATGATAATCTTTTTCATATCTGCTGACTCTCATTGGCAGAATATCTGTTAACATACTGTCAATAATACGGAACTCGCGTATTAGATCGTCCATATCATATTTTATACTCCGCAAATAAGATCGTATTTGATCAAGTAATTTTTTATAGGTGATACTTGCTGTTTTACAAACATTTTTTTTTTAGTTGCAAGTCGAGGCTCAATTTTTTTTATACGCTGTTGCAAGATGAACACCGACACCAGATATTATTAACAAAAACGGGTTTAATGATGCTCCACTTGAGATTATACCAGAGCTAGTCATTAACAATGGCAAATATGATATTACTCGAAATATTCTGTTATAGTATTTGTAACATTTTTTCACGCACCAAAGTTTTTTATGATAATATCTATAATATTGCATTAGAGCGTCCACATCTTGTTTTGGAATTTTTTCTGAAATATGATTAAAATCAACTATACTTTTTTACATTATATAATATTTGTTTACAAATTTTATACAATAGTGCCAGTCCCTGGGTTTGATTTATTATAATTAACTTAATCGAGGTGTTTCAGCGACAAATTCCAGACACCACCAGTAAGACGTTGCGGTTACAAATTTTTTATCAGATGGTGCCAGTAGAAATATTTCTTCGGCATCTTTTTTAATATAATAGATACAGTTCCAGAAAAACTATCGACTGAATGACGCCATAGATATGTGGTAAATATACTAAATTTTGCACCGCTAAATATGGACAACCTATATACACCAGTGACTTCTGCGGTATGTTTGATAGTGTTATTTTGCGGTGTCCATGTTGCTGATCCTGATGCTACTGTGTATACCACATTGATGATCTGCTTGTGAGGAATTTTAATCAGATTCGTTTTTTCAATGATATTAGGAATTCCGCTAACAATATCGTTTAGGTTTATGTTAATTTCAGCAAGTTTAATATCTACAACCGCTGGATTTCCAAAAAATTCATTAACAGATTTGTTTATATTTCTACGAAAATTCAAGAATGTTTGTATGTGATTGGAAAAATCAGTTCTAAATGCGTTAATTCCATCGTTTATTAGAATATTAGTATCGTCGACGTATTTTTCTGTTACAGCGTCAACATCTAATTCTGGTGTTCTGAGATCATTAATACCATTATTATTCATATTGAGAAATGCACGCATTATACCACCGGTGACTAACACATACTTAGATTCTTGATCATCAACGTATTTTTTTGTTGCTGCGTCTGATTCTGCAGCTGGGTCTCCAAGGTATGTAATTTTTTTTCCTGACATGATAATATTACCTGTAACTGTCCCACCTATTTTATCAAGTTTGTTATCATCAACATACTTTAACTTTTTTGCTACAAATTTTTTTCCCTGACATATCTAAGTTACCGCTTAAAGTTCCACCAGATTTATCTAGTTTATTATTGTCGACTAATTTAAGTTGTGCATAACTAACAGCTTGTGTATTAACGACATTTATTGGCGGATAATCTGTTTCTAACTCTAGTACTCGTTGATTTGACATAAACAAGTTTCCCGTCATTGTGTCGCCGGATGTTTTTAGGTAACCTGATAAATCAACCTTACCGTCTGTTATTGTTGTACTTTCAGCCGATGAATCTCCTACTAATGTTCCAAATTTTGTATAATAGCTCATTATTTATTTATCGTCTGACAATTTTTTTATATAACATAAAATTGTATAACAATAATGGCAAAATCATCGATATTAAATTTTGATACAGAGCGGTTGGTGAAACATAAACATAACAATGAACTTCCAGATTGTCATTATCGTATTGTTGGAAGAACTGGATCGGGAAAAACAAACTTACTTATGAATTTACTTCTAGGAAATAATTTTAACTATGATCGCGTTTATATTTACACGATTAACCCACAGCAAGATCAGTACGAGCTACTTAACAATTATAATAACAAACTTCGTGATGATCTTGAGGCTGGCGAAGATTTTTTTATTATCAAACAACCAGAAGAACTCATTACAGTTAATCAACTTGATTCGTCCGAACACAAGATAGTTGTTTTTGATGATATTCCGCTAAACAACGAGGAAATGAATAAAATAAGATCATATTTTTTACTGTCGCGAAATAAAAAATGTAATTCTATTTATCTCGCCCAAGGTTTTTATAATGTTGACAGATTTATTAGGCGAAATACTGGTTCTTTTATATTCATTCCAGGACTTGACAATGTTGACGTTAGAAATACCCCGAACGAACAATGTGGCGATGTAACAAAAGATAAATTTTTTGAATTATATCATAAAGCAACGGCAAATAAATATGACCTTTTTTTGTTTGATAAATTAACAAATGATACGAATAAAATGTTTCGATGTTGTATTGAAAAATATCTACAATATTTTTATAGAAAATAGTATATAATTAATGGAAAGACAAGCAAAGTACAGAAAACATATAGAAAATCTAAAAAAACTTGTAAAATCTCAGACAAAATTTAAACAGCAAGTACAGCAAGCACGACGTGGTCAAGTTGTTGCAGCAGAAACAACAGCCGCCACTCTTAGACCAGTTACTGAAGCTTTACTTGGAAAACAACCTGAAACTAAACCATTATCAGAAGAAGAAGTTAAAAAAAAATACAAGAAAAAGGTTTACTCGGACTAGTTAAAGAACAACAAGAAGCAACTGCTGTAAGAATTATTGCTAGATCTGATGCGGAGAGAAAAAGATTAGCTGAGGCACTTGTGAGGCACTTGTAGCAAATATAGCTGATCCTGCTGCAAGACGAACTGAACTAAGAAGGTTGTTGAATAATCCACTGGAACTTCAACAAAGATTAGCAGAAGCAGCAGTAGTTAGACCAAGTGAGAGAAGGTTAGAACAAGAAGAAGATCTTAGAAGAGAGAGAGAAAATATAGAAGAAAAAAGAAGATTTGACCATTATTTAGCAAATATAGATAGCGAAATAAGAGATAACGAATATAAAGATTTTAATAACAAATATAGTGAATTTAGTGGTGTGAGAATACATCATGTTGGAAAAAATGAATTTAAAGCTGACGAAAAAATTGCAAAATTAAAAGAAATAAAAAAAGAGGGTGATGAGCATCTCAGCAAAGTAGTTTTAGAAAATAGAAATTACTATAATGACATTAAATTATATCGACATGGAATTATCGCTGATCTTTATATTAAAGCTATTAATAATATAAGAAATAGACAATACCGTAGTGATAGTCACCTTAGCAGCTAAATTAATGAAGCAAAATTATTGGATGAAGGACAAGAAGAATCAGCATATACATATGAAGCTCCTACCATGACTGAAGAAGATTTACAAAAATCAGTTGAGGAAGAGAATGAAAATTATCGTAAAAAATATAAAAACCAAGCAAAACAAAAAGTAATGGATTCGGAATATTTTGCTTTTATGGAAGATAATGACATTTCTGACGTTGATAATATGTATAATTGGGAAAAAGATAAATACGATGATCTCATTAAAAAATTAACTGATATTAAAGAAAACATATAAGAGCTTACGTAGAAATTGATACAGCTGAAATAAAAGATGTTGAAGGACTTTCTGAAAAAGCTAGAGATGCTGTTATTGCTGGTGTTTTTAAAAATACTGCAATAAAATGTAGAGATAAAGAATATGTTGAAAGAAAAATTTAACTTTTTTAAAATTATTTAAAGGTTATGATAATGATCGCTTAAAAAAACTTTTAGAAGAAGAAAAAAAAAGTAGGAACTGGAGTTAGAATATTTTCATCAGTTACTGAAATGATTGGCAGATTAATGGTATTGATATCATCAAAGGAAGCTGGAAATGTTGGTGCTGAAACTGACAATGAAATTATTGACATACTTGATAATTTGAGATCGGAAAATTTATTAACATCTGACGAATACGAAACTTTACACCTTGATTTGATACAAATCAAGGCGATTTAATCGCGGTGATTTAATTTTATAAATTTGTGTAATGATTTAATATAACAATTTTATATAAAAAAATGTCAGCAACATTATTACTACACTCTAGCTAATCTGATAAAGATAGCGCAAATTTTTATGTGAAGTATGTTCCGCCAATAGAACTAGATCGTGAGAAAGAATATGAAATTGGACTAATTTCCTGCATTTGTTGGCATTCTATGGCTAATGTAAAAACTGGAGTAAATGATGAATTTACATTTACTGTTCCTATACGTACTTCACCATTTGTCACGTGGAAAACAATTAAAATTCTACAAGGAGCTTATAATGTCACTGATCTAAATAAAATAATAAAAGAACTAATAACTTAAAAAAAAGGTATAGCTGATAATTTTGAGCTTACACCAAATTATAATACGTTACGCGCTAGAATGAAATTAAAAGATATAACAGTTAGTCTTGTATCGCAAACAAGTATCGCACCACTAATAGGATTTTATAATTATATATATCCTGCTCTTAACCGTGATAATCCTGAAACGTATGACGGCCAACTGCCAGTAAATATAACTGATGTAAACGCAATATTGGTAAATTGCTCTATTGCATCTGGATCTTATTCAGCTAAAGGTGGTAAAGGACAGACGATATATAGTTTTTCACCAGACGTTCCACCGGGATCTCTTATGCAAATTAGTCCACGTCAAGTTGGTTATTCTCCGTTAAACGTTGAAAATCAAATAACAGAAGTAAACATGCAATTGACAGATCAGTCTGGAAGACAGTTAGATCTTAATAATGAAATTGTTACTTATTATTTACACCTACGCGTTGCGTAGGCGCGAACAATAGTAAACATATTTTCTAAGACAATAAAATTATACAACCTCAGATATAATGAAACAGAGAAAAACAGTTTATCGAAGAAAAATAGTAGGAGGATTTTTGGGAAATATATTTGCTAAAATTATAGAAAATGCTCCAGGAATAGCTCATAAAGTTGCACCAATTGCACTTGACGCGTCAAAAGTTTTTGCAACTGGAGCTGCATCTGCTGCTGGAACTGCTGTGGGACAAAAAATAGCTGATAAAATAAAAGGCGCACCGCAAAGCGGTATACCGACAATCAAACAAGCTGTTTCAGAAATCGCACCAACAAAAGAAACTCAACGCGCAATGATAACAACGACAAAGAAACTTTTATCACCGCGAGGAGAACAAATTATACAAAAATTAATATCTAAAGTAACAACACCGCAATAATTTTGTATAACCTAATAAATTAAAAAGTATGTCTGTAAAAAATTATCTCGATTTAGCAGAAATTTATGACACAGACGACACAGTAACAGAATTTGAATATGTTGAATATCTCGATGAAAATTCTAACAAACCTAATAAAGCTGGCGTCAGAACATTTAATACTCGATACGAGGACGTATTTCTGCTTCCTCATAAAGCAATGTTAGAAGTTCGTGGCCGGATTATGACAGCACCTGCCGCACCTGCCGTAATTGCAGCTAACTTAGAAGTAGCACTTTTAAATGACGGTTGGTGTTTATTTAAAGGTGCTCGATATCAGCTGGCCAGTCAAACTGTCGAAGATATTTCAGGTCACTTACAAGTTGCAAGTACAATATTAAATATTATTTCGTTTTCTGACGACTATTCCAGGTCAACTGCAACTAATATGATGTGGTTTAAAGATACTGGAATTGCTACAGCAGGATCTAAAGAATTTATTTTAATAAGAGCATTGGCTGCTGGAGTTGATGCTGCCGCAAATGCTGTAATTGTAAGAGATTTTCTTATTGCTAATGCTGCCAATTTTGGTATTGACCCACCAGATGCAGCCGCTAATGCAGACGCTACAAGAGTCTCACTTACTGCTGCTTGTAATAATCTTGGTATAGCCGCACCAGGAGCAGCTGCTGACGGTACTGCAATGATAAATTTGATTAATAATTTAGTTAATAACACGAACGTTAACGTACAAATGTACGTTACAATGAAGGTCATGTTAAGAGAAAGGCACTTGCAGCAGTATCACGTCAAATTACAATGATGCTGCCACTAAGTACAATATTTGGCTTTTGTCGTGATTACAATAAAGTATTTCGTGGAGTTAAACATACACTTATTTTAGATCGATCAGATCAAAACGACTGCCTGTTTAGGTCAGGTGGGGCTGATATACAATTTGTCATAAACAAACTTGCACTATGGATGCCAAGAATAATTCCGTCTATCACTAAAATGGCGGAATTAAATGATATGCTGGAAAAACACACAAACAGAATTTATTTTCAGCAACATAAAATATATCAAACAGCAGTTCCGAATACCACAGACTACACATGGCGAGTTACAACAACATCAAGTGAACAAAAGCCACGGCAATTATTTGTTGTATTTCAGAGACAAGCTCGACGTAATAACCAACAACAAAATAATGCGATATTTGATAATGCTGATGTTAGACGAATCTATGCTAGAATAAATTCAAAGCAATACCCGGAGCGAGCAATAGAATGTAATTTTGCAGATAATGAGAATGAAAACATTACTCGACCGTACATGTATTTACTCGACGCACTGCAAAAATATCAAGATGTTGGAGATGGATCTCAGATATCAGCAGAGGAATTTCGTACACTTTATCCGATATTTCATTTTGATGTTAGTAAACATAGCGAGCGAGCTGTGGACGGCACAGCTGATATTGAAATTACTTGGACACTAGGAGCAGATCCAGCTGCACCATTTTATGTATATGCATTAGTAATAAGCGATAGATTTGTTACAATTGACTCTGTTGGAGGTAGAATGTCAGTACAACTTTAATCTGTACTTTAATAATAAGATGACAAAATATATTGTAAAAGAAATATATTTAACTGATGGTCAAGTTAAAAAATTAGCAGCTGCTGTTGCAAAACAGAGGCAGGTTTCATTAAAGGTTAACCCTAACACCTTGGGTACTTTAACAAAATTAATGTTAACCAAAAAACAAGTAAATAAATACGAGCGCAAAAAACCTTTTGTTTTAAATTTAAGTGCTGCACAAATAACTGCGATATCAAAACAAGGTGGTTTCTTCGGTCCGGCACTATCTGTAATGGCCAGAACGTTAATACCTAAAATTTTGCCAGTGTTAGGTACATTAGGATTAGCAGCAGCGTCTGGAGCAGTATCTGGCGCAACGAAAAAGGCAGTTGAAGGTCATGGAATCGTTCGCGGCAGTGGTATTGTTGGCTGTGGTATAAAGAAAATTTTCGTATGAATGTCGATGGTAATAATTTTATGTGACTGATAAATATAATGCCAAAAAGAAAGAGAACGATGAAAAGAAAGACGACGAAAAAAAAAGACATGACAGAGGCGAAAAGGTGGATTTATTCCAATAGCTCCGTTACTAGCAGGATTGGCGGGAAGTCTATTGCCAAATCTGTTAGGAGTAGGACGAGGACTAATGTTGCCAGGAACAAGGATATGAAGTCTGCGTTAAGTAATTTTGATATACTTGATAAACTAAAAAAAGTAAAAAATTTTAGTGGAGTTTATTCTAAAGATGAACTTATGGAGATTCCAGAGAGAGAGAGAGACGCTAGCGTCTCCGGGTTCGTGTTTTATAAATATACAAGATTTTAATGACGGATCTGGCACACATTGGGTAGCTGTTTTTGATAACAATTATTTTGACTCGTTCGGAATTCCACCAAGTGACGCAGTAAAAAAATATATGAGTAAACTTCAAGAGACAAAATCTCCAGATACGAAGTCTCTAGATACGAAGTCTCTTACGAAAATAATAAATTATTCGTCTAATCAAATTCAACCAGTTGGAACTTCCGCTTGTGGATATTATTGAAGTGTTTAAAAACAAAACTGAACCCAATTTTCGGTCATCTGTTTAATAAACGTTCAAACGAGTCAAAATAATTGTTATCAAAAACAGCTACCCAATGTGTGCCAGATCCGTCATTAAAATCTTGTATATTTATAAAACACGAACCCGGAGACGCTAGCGTCTCTCTCTCTCTCTGGAATCTCCATAAGTTCATCTTTAGAATAAACTCCACTAAAATTTTTTACTTTTTTTAGTTTATCAAGTATATCAAAATTACTTAACGCAGACTTCATATCCTTGTTCCTGGCAACATTAGTCCTCGTCCTACTCCTAACAGATTTGGCAATAGACTTCCCGCCAATCCTGCTAGTAACGGAGCTATTGGAATAAATCCACCTTTTCGCCTCTGTCATGTCTTTTTTTTTCGTCGTCTTTCTTTTTGCTGTTTTTCGTTCGGGCATTATATTTATCAGTCACATAAAATTATTACCATCGACATTCATACGAACATTTTCTTTATAACACTGCCAACAATACCACTGCGAACGATTCCATGACCTTCAACTGCTTTTTTTCGTTGCGCCAGATGCTGCTCCAGACTCTGCTGTTAATCCTAATGTACCTAACACTGGCAAAATTTTAGGTATTAACGTTCTGGCCATTACAGATAATGCCGGACCGAAGAAACCACCTTGTTTTGACATCGCAGCTATTTGTGCAGCACTTAAATTTAAAACAAAAGGTTTTTTGCGATCGTATTTATTTACTTGTTTTTTGGTTAACATTAATTTTGTTAAAGTACCTGCTTTGGTGTTAGGGTTGACCTTTAATGAAATTGCCTCTGTTTTGCAACAGCAGCTGATAATTTTTTAACTTGACCATCAGTCAAATATATTTCTTTTACAATACATTTTGTCATTATATAACGATTACAGATTAAACTTGTACTGACATTTTACCACCAACAGAGTCAATTGTAACAAATCTATCGCTTATTACTAACACATATACACAAAATGGTGCAGCTGGAGCTGCTCCTAGTGTCCAAGTAATTTCAATATCAGCTGTGCTGTCTAC
>JAECUM010048036.1:0-24489 GCA_016617855.1 Megalonaias nervosa
CTAATTTCCCCATAATTAATGTCACTACTCACACAAATATGCCTCATGGCAAATCATGTAAGCAAGAGCAAAATAAGCATAATTAGCTTATTTTCATGCATAAAATCAATGTTAAGGTACCATTTTATTCAGAACATCATACATAATAATATGAAAATAAGAAAATAATTGCATAAATTTTTATCTTTGTTTTAAGGTGGCGCTCTACAGTTTCGTATTTTGCATAGGGTTAGAATTTTAAAGAAAAAGAATTCCCCTGGGTTTCCTCACTAGTTATACTGGCTATTTAAAAAAGACCTTGTATATCTTAGGTATTGTTCAAAAGAACTTTTAATTCCCTTTATTTTGGTGTATGATTGATGGGTGTAATATGGGTTATAGAGTATACAGCTTGGCCTTACTCCAGATGTGCACCTTTCAAAAGAGTGCTAGCTCCACTTGCTCATTTTCACTTCCCGAACTTCAGAGGTAAATTGTAAAAAAAAGAGCCGATAACTTTTTTTGCATTTTATATTTTTGGTAATTCGTTCATTGCACTTTCAGAAGCTGGTATTGTCTAGTCTGGCAAAATTCATTTTCCCTATTTTAATAGCTGCCAAGGATAGTGTACTTTAGACAAATTCAGGTTGAGTTTTGGAGCACAAGGGAGCAGTCATTTTAGTTAGCAGTGTGCTAAGATCATTTACAATTTCCAAAGTACAATATCCAAAGAAATGTCAGCCACATTACATGAAAGTAGCATAGAGGTATGCCAACATTCTCACCACTGTGCATGTTTTAAATGCAAACAACTTCCCCTTACATACATCACTCTCTCAAAAGTACATAATAACTGGTGAGCGCCACCTATGCTTTCTGCATTCCTCACCCCTATACGAATAACGGAGAACAACACATGGAGCATATGAAGCAGGGAACCAGGCTAGGAAATAATCTACCTATACTTTAGTCTGGTTTACGACAGAAACTAAAATTCACTATAAGCGTAGCTGAAAAAATTCAGAGATCAGTAGCCAGCCTATTTCTTATTTTTATTTTTTTTTATATTTAGAACAGTATGAGCGGTCGTGCTTACAGGGATTAAATAAAGGTTGGTGGAGTTTGTCCTCATTTTTTTTTGTGATGCGGTCATTCATAGCAGTGTCAAAATGCATATTTTGTCAAGAAATCGCGGTCGCTGGTCGCGTTCAGCAGGTGGTTGCTCATAGCAGAGCGTTTATATAATAAAATCGATCCGTGCATTACGATTGTGGTCGTACATGACAGGTGGTCGCTCATAGCAGAGGTCGCTCATGACATGTTCTACTGTATGCGCATACTACCATATGTTCTGAGAATTTCATCAGTGGAAAAAACCCACAAAATATAGACAAAAGGATATTTGTTTCCACATGCAGATGATCTGATTATATTCTCAGACAATTTCAGCAAACTTTCATTTTTTTTCCAAACTTCTTTTTAAAAAGAGTTTTGGACTTAAAAGGTTTTGATAAAAATCTTGTTAACATGATTAAGAACAATCGATGAGAGGAAGATAAATGAAACCAGGCATTGTTGATCTGACTAGATTTTCATGCCATTATAAAATATTTGAGGTTTTTATCTTAACACTTTTTGACTTTGATTGTTTTTGGTTGGAAGTTTACAAACACAAGTCTAGTTTCCATGTGTTGTCAAGTAAGCACTATCAACAAACACCATGATGGAACACAAGATGCATAGAATACATCTGAAATTACAGGTCCAGGGTCTACATACTCAGGTCAAGAGAAATCAATTGCATGGCAGCCCAGAACAAGTTGAAAATTTTGCTGGGTACAAAACATTATCATAATTCACCTATAATTTTATATATATATATATATATATATATATATATGAAAATTTGGATTCTTGTTTAAGAAAATAGTCTTTTCTGGCCCTTCACAATATACCCTTTGTATAATACAAACAAAATTACAAGTTGCTTTAAATACCACATCAATTGTCTGATATATAGATTATGCCGTGGCTCTATAATGAAATTTAATAAACTGAAACTTTTTCTGCTTATGTCTCATACAGATAACTAATCTTCATTGGTAAACATTGATGACAAAAATCATGTTGACATTTACAAGGCTTTATCAGATAATTACCAGAAGTTCCACACAGACTGGTTTTGATAATTACCAGAAGTTCCACACAGACTGGTTTTGATAATTACCAAATGTTCCTACCAGACTGGTTTTGATAATTACCATGAGTTCCACACAGACTGGTTCTGATATACACCATGAGTTCCACACAGACTGGTTTTGATAATTACCAAATGTTCCACACAGAATGATTTGGATAATTTTCCAAGCAGCTCCCTAATCTCTGAAAACTGGTCCACAGCTTGCTGAACTCTGCAAACAAAATGATGCAGGTCACAGTCCAGAATGCAGCTTACATGATGCTGCAGGAAGCAAAGGAACTGCCTCTGTAAGTTAGGGGACAGGAGAAGGAACCTTGGCTTGCTGAAAATAAATGCACTGTGTGCTTTTTAACTCTGAAACATTTTACAAGTATACAGTCTTGATTAGTCTACCCTACGCAGCATGCTGTGTTGTACTACCACAGCATCTGACCTATATAATGTTTAGCACAGAACCTTAACTCTGATGCCACTACAATTGCTGTCATTATCACCATAAAAGTGATAGCCATATCTCAAAAACTGAGTATAAACACCTTTCTTCAGCAAAATAGTGCATTTAAAGATCCTGTCAAGTTGATGGATAATTGTATATTTTTCATGTTATTATTCTTTTTTAGTTAAGGAAGTTTCTAAGTTTGTTGTGATTATAAAATTTTAATGTGGAAGGAAGACACAACATGCTATGGCTCAAACACTTTGAGGCCATAAAATTTAATTACTTTAAAAATCAATCAAAATCTTGTGGATGTTGCAACAGAAAGTCAGTGCTTGGTGTCAGAACAGATTAGTCTTGAGTATAAGATATTCTATGAACTAAAGATGGAGCCAACACCAATACCAACACCTATGTTTCTAACCATTCCTGACCATCCCCCCTCCCAACTCCCTGGAGCTGCATTCAGGATGCAAGATTCATTTTTATTTATTCATTCTTCAGTCCTAAAACATTATACCAAACATGATTACTCTCCTTTTGTAGATGTAGTTCAGATTCTTTAGTACAGTACCACTGAAAACGTGGCCTTTGACGCTCATTGTTCTTCACCTTAAAGAATCATTCTGGATCCCAAATTTTTTTATTGTCACCAAGAAGGGATTTTTTTTTTATATCATCAATGCACTGATGAATTGCAATATTTTATCTGGCAATAGTGTATCATGACACAGTCTAAAACTATAGACACAGGATGATAGCAGAATGAAACATAAACTAAACAATACAAACTGTCCAAAAATGAACATTTTTCTTACTATATTTCTATTCTTTAAAATGAACTAAGCAAAAAGACCACTTAATCATGTATACAAACTGCCAGTTTCCTTATATGGTACCTACATATACAAAATCTAGCACTCCTTTTAAATTCAACTTTGCAAAGAATTTTAGTCCTATCACAACATAGTTGTTGTTAATCCTCCCATATGTTTTGATTCAACCTGGTAAAAAGTTGTTTTTTTCACCTGACCATTGTTTGCATTTGAAATTCTTACCAAATAAATTTATTATTAATCTAACTGTCCTAAAGGTGTCTTAAAATCATTTTGTGCATCTAAACCATTTTCCATGAACCAACAAACGATTGACAGAAAAGATAAAAAGTTTGTTTTTGGTTCATTCCAGTAATTCAACATATCCTATAACAAATTTCTGCCATGATAAACATGATGTTCTGCAAACATGGACTACCTTGTGTATTTTACAGTCTAGTTATGTATGTGATATATTGTGATACACATCATAAAAAAGACAGTATAAGATTCTGCCATGATAAACATGATGTTCTGCAAACATGGACTACCTTGTGTATTTTACAGTCTAGTTATGTATGTGATATATTGTGATACACATCATAAAAAAGACAGTATAAGATTCATTATGACACAACATTCTGAAAATATGCATCTCTACTGTCATTGTATTCACACTCCGAAAACTTAATGCTACCTATGATTACCCTTCCACAATCTGTGTAGATGGAGTTTTGGTTCCAAGGATATCATAGTGATGGACAGATGGACACGTGGACACAGTTACCAGCTGATGGACACGACCTTTAATAGTACATCAGTATAAGTACAACATATAAAAATGGATCAAGAAAGATCAGCCAATATAACATTTGGACTGTAGTACACTATATGTCCTTAGTAATGTTTTTCTAGCACTTAACAAAAAAATACTCCACACAAATCTGCTGCAAAGCATCACGTCTGGGTTCTTTACTCATTTATAATTGGTTTTTCATCTCCTCTGATCTGACAAATTTGCCAAACCCCAATTCAAGCTCAGAAGTAAGAGTCTGCATCACAATACAATGAAGGTCTATATTAATTTCCATGCGTATCTAAACCAATAATTTGAAAATCATTATATGTAATGGTATAGTGTAAGTTACATAAATAATCAAGCATTTTAAACCTAAAAAATGTGTACAAAAAAT
Organism: Megalonaias nervosa; assembly: GCA_016617855.1. Lineage (NCBI taxonomy): Eukaryota > Metazoa > Mollusca > Bivalvia > Unionida > Unionidae > Megalonaias > Megalonaias nervosa. Next base: position 4,624 of record JAECUM010048036.1, read on the forward strand.
ATAAAATGACTAAAATTTATGTTGAACTTAACATAAATCACTGACCCTTCTAACTTTGCACCCATCCTTAATTCATGCACCATGTTTCTCGTGACCTCACACATTTGTTTTCAGATCCTGATGTCCTTCACTGGGTCAATACCTTTCATTGATAGTGACAGTAAGTGCTGATTAACAAATATCTGACGAAATAAAATTTAAATACATACAACAGTTCAAATGAAAGAAAGCACAATATAAATGTCCAATTTAACTAATGCCATATTTGTGTCAGGTTTGTAGCCCTGCAGTGAGTGTTAGCGGTTCAAGTCAGTGCTGCTGTTCACATGCTGGTTTACTGGACAGACACTTTTCTGGTAGCAAAGGCAATGCATAAACTTGGTTACTATAATGTGCACTTCTTATACCATATTAGGAAAAATGAATCAAGTGAACAACTATATAGAATTAAATTTGTTACTGTAATAGTTTAATATAAGTGTAAAAAGTCTTTGTTACTTAATAATACTGAAAAGAATTTGTTTAAAATTATCACATGTTTAAATGTGATATTTTGTCTAAAGTTTGAAAGAAAAAAAAGAAAAAAAAATGCATCATAGTTTTTTTATATATTTTTTTCATCATTATTTAAGTATTTTATTGCAGTCCATATGCGTGTAAAAGAAATGAAATATATTGCAGATGCAGGATAATACAGGACATTATAAACAATCCAATTATACATATTGGCCTAATTGTCACATTCCAATCTTTCATCATGTGGCATTTCATTGGCATGAATCAGATGTAACTTAACATTTTCTATGGTAATTTTAATAGTTTCATGCAATATTAGAATAAAAGCATTACAATTCATGTTAAGGGCACGAACCACGGCAGGTCAAGGATAATTTAAATTTTATTGGCAGACCTATTTGCATGGAGTCATTTAGGTAACAGTTGTTCTATTTACACTACACTGCACTGTCTACGTTTGGCACATGTATATCAAGTGCCTACTCAGCAACAACTATGAGGTGAAGGTTTATAGTAAAACATCAACACAAAAGTTAAATACAAAATCTCAATATGGCTGAGAACCCAACTTCTGCTACAATCTCTGCTGGTTATGTCATAACTCCAGCTAAAACATTTAGGAACTGAGTACTTTGATCCATGGCTTGGAAGTAAAGGGGTAAATCTCAACAGGTTATTTCATTAGCATCATAAAACACAACCAGAGATATCAGACCATGTCCTAACGATAAAAATGTTTTCTCATGCCTTTGACAATGTGTCCAAGGCTTAGTGAGCAAGACATGTTCAGGATGTGCTCAAATAATCTAACTCGGATGAGTACTCGACCGTGATTGTGTACTATTATTTCAAACATGACCAGATCAACTGGAACTCACCCCAATTTTAAAGTTGATATCGACTAAGCGTATCAAAACAATACATTGGCTGTAATTATTTTAGGAGACATACAGGTAAAACCCATTATAACACGATGCTTGGGGTCCAAAGAATATCATCGCGATATAAACAGGATTGCATTAACAAATTTTCGAAAAACTTCCGCATAGAAAATGTGCAATGAAATTTCAACATCATCAGTTTTAACTAACCTCTTGATCATATAATCTGCTAGGGATACGAATAATCAGTTTTCTGAGAGTATGTTTTTAGGATGTTAAAAAGTGAGGTCACCTTAAATAAAAAAATGGGAGGCATGCTGCCATCGCGTTATAAGCGGAATTGCGTTAAAACGAATCGTGTTATAATGTGTTTTACCTGTACTGACTAAATGTTTTAACATTAAATTGTAGTGCATAATCTAAATGCATTTAAAAACTCTTTATAAATGCAAGTTAAGTCATTAATTGCATAAAACACACAACTATGCAGGCTATCCAAAACTCTATATGAAACCTATGCTGGAAAAGAAAAACAGAAGGTAGGAACAAGACTGCCTAAATTTACAAGGTAAGTTGCCTCCCCTGTATTACTGGGTCCTCTACAGCTAGATTTCTCAACAGCTGGCTCCAGACAGGATGATGCCCATATTGTGACTCCATTGCTTCCATATACCAAAGATGTGCCAGCTCTTCCGGGTGTTCCAGCTTGCCAAGTGCTCCAAACAGACCCTTCCAGGAGGAAGGCAATCTTGTCAGTGCATTGTCTGACATCTTGTCTGAAATGAGAAAAGTCGTTTATCCACAAAGGAGAAATAATGTGGAGTATTTGGTACAAGTGAGGAGCTTAATACCAGATGGAGATTAGTTTCAATTGTACATGAGCAATTGTAATGAGAAGGGAAACACAAAATATAATTTCTGTCCTCTGGAATCAAAACAGCTTCAGCTCCTTCACAGTAAAGTGCACATACCACAAGTATATGAGGGCTTCACTGCCTAACCAAAAAATTGAACCAAGTTTAATTGGTGACATCTATACACGGCATCATATCCCATTACACAATATTTTTGGATTGTAGAAATACAGGCATATTGATTCTGGTTAACAGCATTATGGGATGACACTGCAGGAATGCAATATCCTATGGATGAAAACTTAAAAATCAATTAAGATTGTAACCAAAGACTATACATGTAGTTAGTGGGGGGTAAAGTCTTGATATTAGGGGATCACCTCAAATTCTGGGACATTATGATTATTTGATGACAAGTTACTTCAATGGTGCCTGGTGGACAAAAACTGTTGAAACTTCCTGTTTCAGAAAATTAGACCTCTCATATGTTCTGAGCTTCCTTATGTTTGTAGCCATAAACTCAACTTATTACTGTAAAATATACTGAACTAATACAGAAACTCTGTTTTAGAAAATGATGGGCACAGAAATAATTATTGAGTGCAGGTTTCTATTATCCTGAAATTTTCATTCAGCCTTCTCTTGCTCTGGTCAGCATAATATTGACTGAGTCAGTGACAAATGAATAACTTTAAGGCCATATAAAATTCTGTCCACATTTTGGATATATATATATATATATATATATATATATATATATATATATATATATATATATATATATATATATATACATACACACATACAGCAACACCCCGGGATATGTAAACTGTGACATATGTGAACTCGCAGATGCATAAGTGAACCATCGGGTCAAGGCTTCCTCTTTTTCCAATTTTTTAATCAAGTGTACCTTCAGTATACAGGTCTGCTTCTCTTCTTGTGTACTCAGTATATAGGTCTGCTTCTCTTCTTGTGTACTCAGTATTTAGGTCTGCTTCTCTTCTTGTGTACTCAGTATATAGGTCTGCTTCTCTTCTTGTGTACATGTGTAAATCATTTCTGCTATACATTTTCATAATTTTAAGGATTTTATTTTTGTGTTTTGTTGAAGTTACCCTTCACCATGACATCAAAGCATAAGAATGATAGTAACACCCAACTTACGTAAAAACCAACTTACACAGAGGTCCCCGGAACATAAGCCTTACATATCTCTGGGAGTTGCTGTGTATATCCTACATATGCATATGCTTTGATCATTATGGGACTTACAATATGCATATGCTTTGATCATTATGGGACTTACAATATGCATATACTTTGATCATTATGGGACTTACAAAAATATGCAAAGACTTTGGAGATACCAGAAACTGAAGGTACATGATATGCCATAAGCTTTACAATACTTTCTATCAGATGAATCAAAATTTGATATTAATGAATAGATGTAATTTGAAAATTAATGTCTGATTATGTTTTGACATTTTTAAAAAAATATTCTTTAAATAAAGTAAATACATGTATTTCAATTTTAAAGTACCTGTTAGAATAAAACTGAGGCAATGTTATATGCAATTTTAATACAGTGCTAAAAAATCAGTGGTAGTACAACTAGTTGTTGGTGGAAAATTTCCTCTCAGATTTGTAGTTCTCATAATTTCAAATCTGGAGACTACTGAAGTTTTAGTTGTGTGCAGTGAAGATTCAGCAGGACTAGTACATTTCTCAGTACACTTATACTTCAGGCTGCAGAATTCAAGGCCAGTAAGATATGGCTGTCTTGACCAAACAGTATCTGCATGCCTGGTTGTTAAGCATATAAAGCTTCTCCCCATTTGTCCCATATTTTCTCATATGACATAAAGCAGTCATAAAAAATGACAAACTTAATTACAGGTCTGGACCTCATCAAACACTAGCGACTTAACCCACCCTGACTTTCATGTGACCATCTCAGCAAAGTTCATGTAATTGTTCATAGCCAATTGCATATATTTACTTATACTGTTGCAAGCTATAACTCATAATAATTAGCTCTAATGACTGTCTTTATGTACCACATCAAGTGCTCTACTGTTTGCACCTTTATTTTTAATCTGCATCTCAGCATGCTGTTTTGGTCCTAAATTGGCGCATTTGCTTTTACTTCATTTTCAATTTGAATCTATAATTGTAAGCTACCTAGACCTTTTAATTATAGAATACCAAATTAACTTTTAATTACTGCCTTTTTAAATGGTTTGCTTGTTTATACTTTTAAGTTATGCACTGTGTTACATTGTATCAATGAATTATGTTGGTATATCTTGCAAATCAGGTTGATTTAAAGTTCATTTCTGCTTATGTTGAATTTTTTTTTCAATCATGCCGACTATTAATAAATCTTATTTAATCTTAAAACTCTGTCTCTTGGAACCTCCAGTGGCTGAGTGGTCTCAAGCACTCGCCTTTACCAATCACTGTCACCTCTTTTCGCTTGAGTTCGAGTCTCAAGCTCAGCCAATGTGGGTATGTGACAAAGCTGCCAGTTGCTTCCCATGGGTTTGGTGGTTCTTGCCAATAGTTTCCCAGGTTCTTCCTCCACCAGTTATACTGGCCGTCATGCACAGCCTAACTTGCACTGAGAAATGGCCTTAAACCCAAAACAACTTTCTCCCAGGCAGTCCTACAATGTAAGGCATTGACCCTGATATTTATATTTTTGGGTCTCTGTCTTACTAAATAAATAACAGCATTGTGAATCGTCTTCCCTGGTCAATTGACAGGTGAATGAGGCCAAGTTTTCAGGAATATCTCACACACTTGGCAGCTCATATCAATGCTCTTCTACAAGACGTATTGCTTTAGTCAGACTTTACATTTTCTGATGTCATTTTTATAACAAATCTAAATTATGACAAAAGCAAATGAACATGTTTTCAGTTCCATTGACCTACATTTCAGTTGGCCTAAATGCCATGTAAACCAAGAATGCTGAAACCAGTTAAAGGGATAATATCTTGAACAAAACAAGTTATCTGTGTAGAACTATCACATTCATTTAAATTCTCATATTATTAGTAGATGGTACAAATTACTCTTTAAATGTGCTACATAATTTCATTCTTAACAATGCAGGGCACAGTCCATTGTTGTAAATGTGTCTGTATACATGTACTTGTACATAAGATATCAATGATCTTTTACGTTTAAAATATTTTTATTTTATATCTCTATTTTAATTTAGATGTATGGACTAGGTAGTCGGAAATAATAAAAAAAATTCTTATCTCAACTATCTAAACACTTTCTTTCATAACACTATATTTTTATTCTTGTCAGTAAAAACAAAAAAAAACATATTTCAACTTAATCCGATTTCTTTATTTCGTCATTTGCTTCTGTCAGAATTTGAATTTATTCACAGGCACATGATTCAGGGAAAAACCAATAATAACACCCCCATCCCAATTAATTAGCGTTATCATTGGTTTCCCCCTGAATAAAGTGACCGTGGTTGGCTACCTAAAATGAAAAGAAGCTGCTATATTTACTAGCTAGCAAATAGAACTTGGGGTCCTAATGGATTCGCTTACTGGATCATTAGAAATGGCCTGCAAATGCCATTATGTACTGATCGTCATGTTGTAGCGGCTGTTCCGCCTTTTTTTAATTTACTGATAAGCTTTGAACAAGATCGCACCGCTCAGGACCATGACTTTTTAAAAATATTTTTTTCGTTAGCAACCAAACCTTTGAAAATTATTCCATATTCTTTAACTTTAAGCTGAATATTTGCTGTATAAAATTGCTGTAGTGAACTTCTCTTTCGCGCTGGCCGCTTCACCTTGACCTTCCAAGTTGTATTTGTTTTTCTTTCCAATAATTTCTCCAATATATTGAGCACCTTTCGTGCATAGACGACTGTCTTTATCAGCATGCAGCCGTAACAGGATGTTTGTTTTTTTTTTACTTTAATTTTAGAATGAAACAAATCCAAATACAAAATGTTTGAACTATTTACAATTTAGATATTATTCTTCTGTAATCCTGTAAATTTGATTCTGAAGGTGAAAGTCTTCACAAAGAGATATTTTCACTGAATTAGAAGATAAAAAAGGATATAGATAGAAGTATTTTGTGGTTTGCATGTAACTAAAGGAAAGGTTATGAGTTGCACATTTAGATTTTTTTTATCATAACAGATAAAAGTGTATTGGAGTTATAGCCGATTTTAAACCAAGTCTTGATAAATCATAGAAAGTATAATAGAGCCTAGCTACCTTGTTTTGGTGCGCCAAATAAATGGTGATGGTCATCACACCACACACACACACACACACACACACACACACACACACACACACACACACACACACACAGGGCAAGTTTTGATATTAATTGGATAAGGATTTGTAGCCCGTACAAAGAATATAAACACAGGGGCGGGCACAACGACCGATAAACGAATGGACACAGGAACAGATACACCGGAGGACAAAACGAATCCTGCATATTGCCTGCTTCTCGAAGTAGGGCTTTAAAAATCAGATTACTGGATGACGATTATGTATTTTGAAGTAAACTCGATGAAGAAATTTTGTGATGATGTACCACCCAAAAAATGGTTAAACATTTGAGGTCATACGCTTTATATAAAAAATTTTGACAACAGGTTTTAAAGGATTTTAAACGTTGTTTCGTTCTCCTTTTTACGTATACCTTTTGCAGAATTTTAACATCTTTAACTTTTATATTTTATCTTGTTGTACTTCATGTACACATTTACTTGGAATGGTTCATTTTCCTGGAGTATTAGGCAATTTTTCATCTTTAAATTTTTAGAGCTTTACTTTTAATTGGTACCATAGTCAACACGGTCACTGATAGTGCTGATGCGCCATTTAACGCCAAAACATACATACTTTATTTCTTCCCCAAAGGAGTCCATAGAAATGGATGTGCATACAGTTTTCGAATGATATTATCTGGATAATGGAAGTCTCTGACGTCACTCCGCACATTAAAATGTTCTCATTTCTCCGTCCTAAAGATGGGGGATGTAATATTAAAACTGCACATACTATCGGACACCCAGTTGACTACTATCCAACACTCCGCAACTTACTATTAAATACCCCACTTTTACTACCCAACACAGCGTTTGGAGTGACTAACACTCACTTATTTACTGACCACACAGAATAGGATGTGAAATAAGGGGTAGTAAATAGAATTTAAATCCCTAATAAACAAAACTATCTTCTCTATCATCTTTAACTTCCTTATTATTCCCTTAATACAAAGCAAAAACACATATTCCCCATAAGTTCGCTACCATGACTAGATGAACAAAAGTTACATTCCTCAATCCTCATAATCTCTACAACCCTAGCAATACCATCACACATGGAATGAAAGAAGAGAAAAGAGGAGGAATACTCACACACAGACTAACATGTTTATACAGTAGCATACACCTAGTGAAACAAGAAAAATAAGTATCAGTATTTTTACAAGTACATAAACACACCCATCCAAAGGCATTCACACATTTAAGAACTGGTATTACCTTACATTTACAATGCAAGAAGTGTCTGAAAACATATGTTATAAATCCTGTATGAAGCGGGGGGTGGGGGTGGGGTATTAGAATTTGTAATACTCAATTGTTTTGGTGGGTTTTTCGTTCTAGATTTTTGATTCTCACACAAACGGTTACCCATTATCGCTTGATAAACACTGACAGAAAGTGTGTTGCAGTGTCAGTGCTTATGAGGCAGGTTTAATTCTTCAGTTTCCTACAAATTTACGGTTTTGTCACACTAGTGTTTAGTAAGCTTTACAGACCTTATCCAATACGTACGCTGAGTGAATTGTTATCTATAAGCGGTTGAGAAGAGACTTAAATTTGCCACATTGTCTAACCGATAATGTGGCCTATATTTAAGACTGACTTTAAGGTTGTGACAGTCTCTATTCAAGTCTTAAAACAATCAAACTTATTGCATTGTACATGGAATTTTTTTATATAGCTCTCTCTCTCTCTCTCTCTCTCTCTCTCTCTCTCTCTCTCTCTCTCTCTCTCTCTGCGTGAGGACAGTGCTGGTAATTATCACCATTTTTACAGAAACGTGAACATTGAAAAGGTGCAAGGTAGTTATAGACGATATTTTCAAGTCCGTAATCTGTTTTGCAAACAAAGACCATTTTCAGAGCCAACCTAGGTATCTTGTAAAACAGATACTACTCAAACGATTGCCAGATTAAACAAATGTCAGTCCCTCAAGAAGTAGTGTTGAAAGTACTCTGCAAATCTCTGACCATGTGTGTCATCTTTTGTGGTTCTGCTATTTTTAGAGAATGAAAATGCATGAGTGTATTATTTTGGGTTGACGAGGTATCTTTAAAGGAAAAGAGAGAGAGAGAGAGAGAGAGAGAGAGAGAGAGAGAGAGAGAGAGAGATAACCTAGTCACATTACACTTGAATCAACAATAATCTTGCCTAAACGACTGGGTCCAGCAATCAAAATGTTTAAGTGATGCGAAATAATAAATCGCCTACTAACTTTCATTCTCTTACCTTTTGTCAATTACTTTTAGAACGGCGGTAATATCTCAAGTTCTGTTTGGAATTCTGAGATTCCATGAACAACACAAGACACTGTATGTACTGGATCTACGATGCGAATTCCTATGTGATGTCATATAGTTTACTCGGGTTCGGGTCGACGCAACATAAACATCGATTTTTATGAGACTGTTTACAATGTTTCCACCGAAAACATGTCTAAACATCGACTTATACGAGAATATTTATAATGTATCCACCAAAAGTATGGCAACTCCACTTTCATGGATGTAATATTGTACACGGCATAAAATGGAGAATTCCATTTCTTGGATATTCATATGAAGGGATGATTACTGGATGCATAAAATGTAATAAATCAAGACTAAAGATATTGCTATTTGCATTATTTGATTTAGAAGAATGCTTGGATTGGATAACTTTCTGACAGTTGTCATACCAGCATATGTTGATATTATTCTCGAAACAGGCAGTTTTAAAACCACGTTTGTCATAGAATTGTTTGCCAGTTATGCGAGTTTCGCCCGCCACCAGCCCTCAATCAATTGAGTGATACCCTTAATTTTATTTGGAACGAGCCCCTATGGGGTAATTGGCCATATTCAGACAGACCTTAGATTTTTTTCTTAATACCTATTGGGCAATCAATTGCAAAGATATTTGTCTAGATCTTTATTGCATTGCCAAAATAAAAGGTTCGGAAGGCGGGTCAAGGAAAATTCACACAGTAGCATTCAATCTGTGATGCGAATACTACTCAGAATTTCATGGACATATTTGGACCAATCAGATTTACTGAAAAGTGACATGTTAAACTGCACATACTGTGTGTAAGGGGTAACAAGTAAGTGAGAAACGAAAGTGATTATATGGATATATTAATGTAAATAACACAGTGGTCATGTGATGGATATTCACTTGCAATTTTCAACTCATTAAAAACTATGCTTTTATCCCACGCATGTTAGTACTATATCATAGCGATTAAGTTTATGTTCTTAAAGGTTAAATGGATGTACGTCACTTCGTAATGAGGCTTGAACGCTTCATACATCAAATAAGTCTGGTAACAAGCAGTTTTAGATTCTGAATGTATACATTACAATACAGGTACTTGCTACCTAGTTCTTGCAGCGACAATAGTCACTTTAAATTCACTTTTGGGAAAAACCGTCGAAACGATATGTCAATGAAATATTGCATAATACACATTCCAGTGAGTAGCTGCTCAAACTAATCAACCTTATATATATATATATATATATATATATATATATATATATATATATATATATATATATATATATATATATATATAGCAGTGTGTATCCATGTACGTTTTTACATGCATACTTTGGTGGTAGAACGAGAGCTTGTTCACTTTAGTCGGTTACTTTCCACAGTTCTGATAATATACCACGTGCAATTAAAATTTTGATAACACCTAAGTATTGTGTTGAAATGTTATAACCGTTTCACAACGTACTTGGCCAAGGAAAATAAGATTTCACAATACATATTTATAATTACTGGCTGGAGCATTCTTCTCAGATCATAAACGTCAGAAAGAGACATTTCATACTATGCCGTATTGTACTTATTTTGTTTAATGATGAAACATGATGGAAGTCTATAAGAGGCGACGGGAATCTATACCTTAAATCAATGCTGGGAATATAGAAATGCATCGTTTGTCTTCTGTATTGATATTTCCCGAGAAACTGTAAGCAATAAAATTCAAGAATCACAGAAAACTTCGCGTTTGTGGTCTCTCTGCTTTCAACATCGATCCAGTAAAAAAATATCAATTGCTCGTCGCAAAAAATGGTCTCACAGTATTGGATTGAATTTACCGTATGAATTATTTAGAGGAGCTGTCGTATGTAGTATGGCATAATATACTAATATGCAAACACTTTTTATATATTTTATCTTTTCTTCTGTATTTTTTTGTCTCAATGTTTTTACAATCAGTCAAATAGCTCGTGCAATTAACTCTGCAAAACATTATTAGGTTCCCGTGGGTTTATATTTATATCACTGTCTGAAAGTAATGACAATTACGAGCTTTTGTTTAACTCGAAATTTTGTTTTATGGGGCAATGAAATAAATATATTTATGTCGGCCAATATTCTGTTTCACAGCTCATAAAAACATTGTTTTGAACTCATCAAAATACTATAAATATATAAAATGAATAGCAGACAACATTATATTGAATTGATCTAAAAGAAAGAAATCGATTGTACCCATCGAAAATTTCATGATAGTTTCTTTCTTCTTATTCTAGTATTTGAATAAAGATACATGAGAAACGGATTGGGGCCAGTTAATTGCAGTTTGAAATGAGGCAATAAACTATATCAATAATGAGATATGATACTCGTGTACATTTTTCGACGCTTTGTTTTTAGGTAACTGTGGTTCGGTGTTTTCTGAAATATAATCCCTTGACTGAATTGACTATTTTTATTTTCGAATTTTACGTCTCTTTTCTCGAATTTTATTTCAAAAAAGGATAATATTTTGGATTTCTCAATACTAAAATTTTACTTGCTTGTCAATGCATAGCAAATTGCGGTACCAATACGCATTGACAATTTACGTCTAACTCACCGAAGAGGTATTTCCAGGTGGATAACTTTCACCAACTCTTAAGTACTATGTTTGTCTCCTCACCCTCATGCTTAATTGTATCCAACTGTAGAAAACCACATTTCATGTATCCAAACAACTTGGGGGGGGGGGGGCGCATGATGTGTCTATAACTTGATATATTTAATGACATAATGGTCCACCTGAGTAGATCTTAATGTGTGTCATTGGACACAATTTTTCATTCAATTTCATGTTTGTCGTGAGAAATATACAAGTAAGTGACTCTTTCAGTACATTGGAATGTGCCTACCTTTACCAGAACTGTCATGTTTGCTCAGCCCCAGCTATAAAGTCATGTATAAGCTATAATCTACCTGTATTGATAATATTACCGCAGCCATGTGTTTGATGTCTAAAGATTGCCGTGGGCGAGTGTTAAACTCTTACGCAAGGTTACCTGACCCGCCGAAGACCGGAATCTTGAATCGGCAAAGGCGATAGATCTCACCATATAAACAAAGGTTTGTAGTTATCAGACCTATGTGTTAAAGCTTAGTCCAAAGATCAAAGGGAAGCCCGCGGGGTGAGCAAGGCCTGTTCTCATCCGTCCCCACCTTGACAGACAGCGAGAGGGATATGGTCTGCTAAGTTTGATTGGATAGGTTCACAGCGATATCCAATCGGAATTAAGATAGAGGGTGTGACTACATTCCGATCCGAATGATAACTTTCAGAACTCGTAAGAGAAATTTAGTATTCGCCTGAAAGGATTGTGAGTAAATAGTGTTTACTCCGAGAAGAAGCCACTCGTAATTTGGCGGCAAAACTTTGAGGTAGATTCTAAGGAAATAAAAAGCTTCGAAAAGAAGCTTTTTAGGAGACACAGAAGTTCTGGTTCCGTTGGGTCCCGATTCTTCAAGAGTTGGAGACGGAATTGAGGTTGTAGCCGAGATAGTCGAAGTCGACAGAAAAGTAGTCGTGGTAGAGAAAGTGGAGGAGGAGGAGAACGAGTCTAGAGAAAGTAGAGGAGGAGAAGGAGTCTAGAGAAAGTCGAGGAGGAGGAGAAGAAGGAATTTGGAGAAAGTCGAGGAGTGAGAGGAGAAGGAATTAGGAGGAATAGGGGAGAGAAGGATACACCAGATGAGTAGAAATACAAGGACAGGTGGAAATCAATCTCACACTGCTAATTAAGTGATGCAATAGGCTTATTAATGGGTCGAGCGGAAGGAGTGTAATTGGAAATTTGAGTCATTTGATTATTGAATTGTTATTAAATGTTATTCATTGAATTTCAACCTTTTGTATATTTAACCATCTAACCGTCGGCATTGCTGACTGCGGACTCGGAAATTTACATCTATCTTTCACTAAATTTAACTTCCAACAAAATAGAGCCTGGGAGGGACTTCTATAATAACTTTAATAAAACATTGGGAGCACCCCACCCCAATCATAACAATTCCCACAAGAACAAAGAACTTAATGAATTCGTGTCCTTTTGACCCCTTAAGTCATTTCAATAAATACAATGTAAACTATTATTTCGGAAAGGTCTGTTTGAACTGTTCCAACGAAACAGTGATGCTAACGGTGTACAGATACAATGTTGTTAGGTATGCAACAGATATATATTCCTGCTTTCAACGTTTCATTTCCAGATTCTACACTCCATTCATTCTTTTAAATAATTTGCTCATATATAAAATGTATTCGGGTCTAACTTTTCCACAGAGAGGCTTAAACTCATTGTTAAGCTCCAATGTTGCACAGTTTCCTAGGAATCCATCAATTATTTGGAATATTTCTCTATCTTTGAACAAGGTGTGACAGGCTGTCATGGAGAGACATCATCATGAAGATGGGAATATACCTGTTAGGAGTCTGCGTCATTATGTAACAGAAAGAAGCAAAATCAACAAGTTTAGTAAAACTGATAACTAATTTATTTCTCTCTGTTACAAAGTGAACATTTTTAGAGACACTTACAGTAGTGTGAATTAAATCCCAAATCATCCTAAATGTCCTATCACACGTCCAAAAGTATAGAATGCTCCGAATAAATTGCATTAATCCTGAATATCCTGATGTACCAGAGCGATACAGTTCTGTTTGTCTTTGAATGAGCTTTCAATAATCCCAAAGTTGTATTTCAGTCCAAAAAGTCAATGAGCACTTTGTAAATCCAATTTAATTATATCTGAACACATCTTAAAACTCTGACCATAGATTCCCTAAGACTGATATTAAACAGGAATGAATAATTACTTACCAAATATCTTTTTATATAGACTGTATCACGTGCCTCCTAAGGTATTATTTCTAAAACTCGAGAAGGTGGACAATTGAAATTTAAATAGCTCCTAGCCCCCAGTCAGCAATGCAGACGGTTTAGGTATATAAATAACTCAAGGTGAAAAGTATAACAATTTAATACGATACAGCAAATCTATTCAATAGTTTCATCGACAAACTTTTCAATCGCATTTTTTTCGAACAAATACAATCAATGACCTATTCACATTTGCCAATTATTATTCCATCACATGAAATTAAAGGTCTTAAGTGAGAGTTCTTCCTTTCAGTGTTGTCTCTGTTACTCATCTGTCAGTCCCTGTCCGCCTCTTCTTTCTCGTTAGAACTTCCTATACCTCGACAACGTGCTCCCTTGGCACTTCCGGATCCGTTTCTCTGACACTTCCAGTGCTCTCTGTTACTTGCCCTTTCCGGTACTGCACTGCCACACAAACTACTGTAAACGCCTACCACGTGCTCTCCACGTGTCTTCCCTCGGCTCCAATCCTTGGATGTCGACTCTAACACCCACCCGGAAAGCTTCATGTTGAATTAGAAGGAACGTACATTCTTCTCTCCTTCCTCTAATCTCAGGAAAATTCACCACACTCTCAGAGACCTTTCATCAGAATAATGGCGAATAAATTAACAGGTCAACTCACGCACTCACATCTAATTATCCCATACACGCTTTGTTCTAAAATAATTCTGCTATAATAATAATATTATTATTCTTAACGAGTGCTAATACATGCACACACATGCCTAATTTTTAACTTTCTGACATAGTAAACTATCATCATCAATAGCAATCATACGCATTTCCAACCCAACGAACTAAAAAAGAACCATTCAAATATACAAATACCTAATTATGTCTGCATAAGTCCAACACTGACTAACTATGCATAATTCACAATCTATGTATTCATATGCTGATAAAGCAAGTACAAATTCTAACACAATTTTCTAATAAATTCAGTTACGCATTACGATGGAACATAGTAGCAAATTACACAATCCAGTTCGTTCGATTCCAGTCCAACAATCTAATATACGTTAATTTTGCATTTTTTACGCTGCATTACGATATGTTGATAATTCAGCTATAAGTGGGAGATTTCATTTCTAATAAACTAACTAGACGTAATAATGTATCATCCTACAACACCTCTTTATAAAAGTAAGACAAATACGGGCGAAAATATGTTACCTCAAGAAGCCTTTGTTTGCATATTCAAACCTAGAATTCCAACTAGAATTTCCTTCTCGCTTTGAACGAGTGTACAACTTATGTTACTCGGAGTACAGTCTAATGGATCTCAACTTCTCTATGAACCGCACCTGGCGAGGTTCTCACATGTACTGATTGAAAACTGGATTTAGTTCGAACATAAGTGGTTGCTTGTTTAGACTCCGCCATTGATTTGAATCTCTCAGTTTTGATTGGATGCGGTCTGGTCTCTTCGAAAACTGCCTTGAGTAATTTAACACTTACTTGTCACTCTCTGGTTTCCGTTTTCCTAAAGCCCGAAATTACTTTCAGGTCGGTCGTGACATCACTGCAAAACAAGCATCGGAGACTCTACCTCGTCGTCCAGGTTGTAGAATTCCCTGTTTAACTCACCACGGACGGGTCGTTGCGTAATGGTTATACAACAGACAGGCAGTTTCTTCGTGTCCAGAATCGGGTCTTTAGTCGTAATCTTACATAATACGTTTTGACATTATCCAAGGTGTTCTTAAGAAGATGTGTATACATGAAGCATCAGCAAATTTTCCCACAACCTGACAGATTGTCACTTGACCTATGACGCAACAGAATGTTCTGGAAAATTAATCATTTTAATGGACAAATTTACTAACCCGCAAACAAGGCAAGAAATTAGAACTTAAATTAAATATACATAACAATGTTCTAAAAGGAAATTACAGAAATGTTACCTCAACCCGCTTGCTTCTCATTTATTATTAATGTAAATGGCGAATTTGAAAACATTTTCACCATAAATTTGTAACAGAATAAACGTTTTGTCTTAAAGCAAGAAGACACCATTTTAAAACATTAAATATTGTTTTCTCTGTACGATTTTCAAAAGCTGAACTAAATTAGCAGTAATCAATGAGGAAGCAATTTCTAAAATTGCAACTGTGTTTCGTGAAAAGATCAGATGACTGTTTTTTTTTTGTGTTTTTTTTTATTGCGAATTTGCACCAAATTAACGTGCGAAGATTAAAGCATTGCGCTTACTGTCGTATCTGGACCATCGACAAACAGACGATAAATGTTCTATACGCCACGCTGCCATTAAATTCGAAACATTTCCGTATAAGACCTTTTTATGTTGTTATTAAACCGTCAAATTAGACACAACAATCGATTTTTCCCACAGCAACTCTGATCATATAAATCCATTATAATACCAATCTAAATTGTAATTCCACTGCCTTACCTTTCGTCAAGAACACTGGGGCGGTACGGATCTTTACACATGGGAATAAGCAACAAAGAAAATGACCTACTCGTGTGGGCAGCCACAACAACGGCGGATCTGATTCGATTATTCAACCGCCTTGCTTCAGCAGTTTTGCATTATTGTTGATCGACTTTCAATCGAAGAGAGAAGAATTGTGTCTTTGAGTATTTTTGTGCCACAATCTGGAGTAATGCAAAATTAATCCTCAAGGTAAATCTGGACTTTCACGGTCTCAAGAATTTTGAGGAGGAGTGACAATCATTGTGTCACGATAAACCAGACATGATGACCGCTGATATTTGCATCAAAATATGTGGCTTAATTATATTTCTTTTTAAAATTACCGGTAAGTTCTTCTTCTTCTTCTTCTTCTTCTTATTATTATTATTATTATTATTATTATTATTATTACCATTATTATCATTATTATTATTATTATTATTATTATTATTATTATTATTATTATTATTATTATTATCATCTTGTTGTTGTTGTTGTTGTAACATTTACTGTTCTTACAGTTCACATGTGCTCATACGCAAACATGGAACTTTTCGTGTGATGAATTTTTACTTATATGCAGAAACTTATTTAATGCATAAACTTACACGTACCGAAGCATAAATTTACATCATAACTAAGCATAATAGATAAAGTTTATATAATTTAACAATATTGCGAGATTCCTACAACTTTAAGAAGGATCTAGAACTTGAGGTCGGTTTACACAGAACACTAAATTTAGTTTTTGGAAAATTACTGCTTTACATTATGTATTAACACTGCTTTACATTATGTATTTAACCCTGCTTTACATTATATATTAACACTGCCTTACATCATGTATTATTACTGCTTTACATTGTGTATTTTACCCTGCTTTACATTATGTATTAACACTGCTTTACATGTATTAACCCTGCTTTACATTATGTATTAACGTATTAACACTGCTTTACATTATGTATTTAACCCTGCTTTACATTATGTATTACAACTGCTTTACATTATGTATTAAAACTGCCTTACATTATGTATTAACATTGCCTCACATTATGTATTTAACCCTGCTTTACATTATGTATTAACACTGCTTTACATTATGTATTAACACTGCTTTACATTATATATTTAACCCTGCTTTACATTATGTATTAACACTGCTTTACATTATGTGTTAACACTGCTTTACATTATGTATTGATACTGCCTTACATTATGTATTAACACTGTCTTACATTATGTATTTAACCCTGCTTTACATTGTGTATTAACACTGCTTTACATCATGTATTAACCCTGCTTTACATTATGTATTAACACTGCTTTACATTATGTATTAACACTGCTTTACATTATGTATTAACACTGCGTTTAAAGGTGTGCTGATTTCGGCTTCGTTGTAATCTGCCATAAATTTAAAACCTTATTTCACAAATTTCAAAAAGTATTTTCTAATCTTCTTTTTGGAATAAGAGAAGTACATGATTGATAGATTATCAATATGTATGGAATTAAATATGTGCGGCGAATATAGAGATGTATTAGAAATTTCCGAGGAGATATTAAAATAAAATACATAAAGAATAACGCTATAAGGATCGATTAAAGTTTAACATGGATGAGTCAGTATTGGGGATGTATGGAAAATTTACATTGTGGGCAACTATGGTGATCACATGGATAGTTAACATTACGTTTGAATCTGTATGTGATCTAATGAAGTTTAACATTATGTTTGGGACTGTACTGTTCCTTTGGAATTTAATCTTACGGTGGGAGGGTATGGCACCATATGGAAATTTAACATTACGATTTGGGGTTGGTATAACATCATATGGAAATTTAATATTATGGGGGGATGGTATGGCACCCGACGGAAATTTATCATTACGGTGGGATGGTATGGGGCATTAAGGCAATTTGTTGTTGTTGTTATTGTTGTTGTTGTTGTAGGGTTTAAAGCCATTTTTCAGCACAATATAGGCTGTACATGGTGGCCAGTATAAATGGTGGAGGAAGAGCCCGGGAAAACCGCAGAAAGAACCACCGAGCCACGAGCAGCTACGGGCAAGCTAAGGAAATTTAACTTTACGATGGGATTGTATGGCACCAAATGGAAATTTAATATTACGTTTTTGTGTTGGTATGACACCATATGGAAATTTAACATTCCGATGGGATTGTATGGCACCCAATGGAAATTTAAAGTTACGTCTCAGACTGTATGAGGTCGATATGAATTTAGCATTACATTTTTGGTTATATGGAATATTAGCATTGAGGGTCACCAAAATGCACATATGGAAAATGATGACGATGGATCAATATAGGACACTTTCCGAATTTATCATGGAAATTGAAACATATTGATAGATAAATACATACCTAATTACAGACAACACACACACACACACACAGAGGCACGTACACAGACGCCCCCCCCCCACACTATCTGTTGTTCCAATGGCCCTCTTTCCAGTTCGTTGTTGACTTGTACACATTACAAGCTATATATTTTTATTTGTATTACTGCAGTATATGGAAAATGCAGTATTTTACAATTCTTTATGTTTGCAAAATTTAAAGTCGAAAATTGAAAGCCAGTTTCAAGTAGAAATTTAAAAGATGTCGCATTGTTGGATAGAAACGATTTAGCATAGGAGAATTATTTTTTCAAAACATTGAATTTCCACCGATACCAATCGCAGTTATTATTGTTACAAAGAGAGAAAAACAGATGTATATGCCAAAGAACATGTTTGCCAAAAACATTTAGCTAGATTGTCAATTTTTATATCTACGATATATTTTGTCCTCTGCTAAACTGAGCTATGAAGGAACGCCGAAATAATACTTGATCAGCTCTACGAAAAGAGGCAGATAAACGTTATAAATTCATCATGAGGTTTCTTGTATCGTTATATATCATACAGTTTCAATTGGACCATTATGGAAATTAAACGATAGAACATGTGAATTGACACACACACACACACACACACACACACACTAGCTCATTTATCCTTTTACAGTTGTCGTTGGCTTGTCTATAATATAAGCGAAGGATTTTATTTGTTGCAACCTTTGTGATTTTGTTTAAAACTTTGGGTTCTAGTTGCCTTTTAAATTTACTACACTGAAACGTTTTAACAAAAGGTAATCAACTTCAAATAGAAAATTAAAGAATTTTTTCATATTGTTGCCTAAGAATCGTCTCTTGTAAGACAATTATTTTAAAACAATTGAACTCCAACTTAGAACAGCTGATTGAGAAGTCTGAAAAAGGATAGCAATTACTTATTTGTAATCGAGACACAGGCAGACTGACGGACAGACCCATATATATAAGGAAATGTCATATATGGATGTATACGTTCTCGTACACTTTTCATATATTTATTACTATGGGAAAGTTATATAATTAAAAATACACTTTCTTTTTTAACAATAGATTGTGGCTTATTATACATTGTGCATTACTTGTAATTATATGTTCAATACGTACATGTACGCACTTTAGTTACAAATTTACAATTTTATGAGTTATTACATTCATGTGATTTGAATGAATAACCAAATAACTGTAGAATTTTACATACAAAGCCTCTGTATCGTGCTCGGTGGAAAAGGATAGTCGTTGACAGTCTTTTTCCAGAGCCCCTCTTTA
>JAECUM010048037.1:0-18765 GCA_016617855.1 Megalonaias nervosa
TTTTACGGATGTAGTCCAAAACATGTTTAGACGTGAAGTGTCCACCACCCACCCATATGTACAGGCGCCCATGGAGGTGAGAGAGCCCTAGGAAAATCCTGCTTTTGAAGCATTTACGGGGCATACTTGTAAACTGTAAAGAGAACTTACTCTTGGAAACGCTCCGATCGTTTCGTGCTCATTTTTAGGTTGTGTGTGTGTGTGTGTGTGTGTGTGTGTGTGTTGGAGGGATGCACCTACTCAAGCCCCATTTCCTCCTGGTTCCGCCCCTGAAAAATACAGTTGCAAACTCTAGTAATTTATATTTGCTTACAGTATTTAGCAAGTCTGGTATAAAACCAGATTTTGAAACAGCTGACAGCTGATACTCATAAATTATGAATCTGCTTGTATGATCTGTCGAGACAGTGATTAAATCTATTAATTTCCAAAGAAATTCTAGTTTCCATATTTTCCCGAAGGTTCTTGTTAAAATTCTAGCGGCCGATGACCAGAGATTCACATCCACACCGTATATCATTTATTCACTATTTCCATTTCCTCCCGCAGGAGATTAATAACATATCAAATATTGACACAAATAAGAATGACAGGGACACGGTTTACGGATAAAAATGACAAGAAACGTAAACGCATTAAAGAATGACAAGAACATGACGTACATATATGTAAAGACGATAAAACAATAATGACAAGTAACGTTTATATGAAAAGATTGGACAGAACAAAGATAACAGTTTATGTCACAGACACTGAAACTGGCACATAAAAGAGCTAAACCGTACATTAATGGATGTGATTGTATGGGGGAAACACGGTTTTATCATTATCCGATGAAGAACTGTTCAGGCCATTCTGCTACTGCAACAATTTATTTCTTTATATATTGATTTTATGATATATTGCTGAACTATTACAGTTCAACTCTTACAGATTAGAACTTTTGGTAGATTGTGCTCAATTTTTGTTTAATTAATGATCACTGATTAAGTAATTTCGTTCTGTAGATTATGGTCGTCTTGAGGTTTTATTATTCAGTACTTTATCATTTCTAGATCTTATTTTTCTATCATCTTTATTGTTATTTATCTTTTCTTCACGCAAACTCGGGTGAGAATAATAAGTTTCCGTCCTATTTTGCCTTTTAAGATGGTTGAAACAATATAAATATTTCTCAGAATTATCAGGGTCTTACTGACTATTTAATAACAAGAGACACTTTTACATTTCTAAATAAAACAGAAATATTGCGTTACTTGTTTCTAAGCAGTTCATATTACTCAAAGGTTTGACTCGAATGTTAAGGCGGTAGGGGGAAATGAGACTGTAAGTTGTCACTTTCTTCTATCGCTAACAGTAGTTTGTATTCTGTTCGATTGATTTGAATTTTAAATCCTCTAAATGAAACCTCACCGTCAAAGTTCTTGTTTTGTTTTAGATATTAGTCGGAGATAACCTTAATTACACGAATCATATCATGTGGTCTAAATGGTGACAAACCTAAGTTTTATAGGAATATTAAAATACTATAACGATTTCAAATATTATTCAGCAATAATCGAAATTGAAATTAAATATAAAATCCTATTTAGATTTGTATTAGCATGAACATGGGAAATTGCTTATACTCCGTGATTAAAATGTATAGGCAAATGTTTAGTTAATTTCACATGGTCTGTCTATACGGAGATGGATCGAAATTGTGCATTTTACAGAACTATTATATATGATTATTCCGGGAAAGGGATCCCGTCTCAAGGTATGTGTTTAAGAAAACGATTGTTCGAATGGGCTTTCTATATATATATAAAAAAGCAAGAAATAGCTCCATACACAGAAAGAAAAGTACTTGAATACTGTTGTTGGAAAGGTGGAATAATTACAAAATACTATACAAACATAGTGGCAGTCATATAAAATTATTTTGACAGAAAAAATATTGATCCATTCTATAACTGGCATTTTAAGCCCCAACCCTCTTTCTTTTAAATAAAAGGGGGGTTCTGTAAAACGTAAAACAATATAAATGTACAACCCGTTTATGTATGGGAGTCACTTACTCATACAATGTAACTGAAATATGGTTAGTCCAGTTTAAACCTTTGAAAGGTCTGGAAGTTTCTTTTTATTGGCACCTTGTAACTTTAACATTTCTATTAAAGATGAGTATATTTCTGTTGCAATCTGTTACTGTGCTAATCAATGGGCAGTTTGCATCACTGGTCAATTTTTGTTGTATAGATACAACTAGTTTAATTTTTTGTTAAGGAATGTCATTCTTTCGCCAGCTGTTCTAAACATATCTTTCCTTTCTTTTGGCTTTCATTGTCACTAAAATTCATAAGATAATTTTTGGGGAATGGCAGATGTGAGTTTGATTTTCTTAGATTGGACGAGGTCACCGTATCTACGTTTCCATGCATTTTTGATGTGGTGTATTCAGCAAAGGATTTCTCCATAGACCAAGATAAAGTCTTGAAAAATATATGCATTATTCCTTTTACGACCTGATATTTGAATACTCTTGATAAAAGAAAATCAAAGTGGTCGTCTGCCAATACTGATGTGCGTAACTTTCAAGCTCAGACATATTTAGGTCTCACTGGATAGTTTCGTATTTTGACTCCTCCCCCTAATTTATTAGGTATTGGACGTGATCCTAAGAAACATAATCGTGGACGTTGTGTTTATAAATTAACACAGAAATTGAATCTGCAGTTTAGTTTACATTTACTTTGAGTTGGGGTTGAAAATGGAGTGGGTTGTTTGGTGACTACCTTTGACAGTTAGACTGGTACAGGTAATCGTATGCCTGTCATGGGCATCAAATGAAAAGCTAATTACCTATGCCTGTCACTGGCATCAAATGAACAGCTAATTACCTATGTCTGTTATGAGCATCAAATGAACGGCTAATTACCTATGCCTGTCATGGGCACCAAATTAACGGCTAATTACCTATGCCTGTTATGAGCATCAAATGAACAGCTAATTACCTATGCCTGTCATGGGCACCAAATTAATGGCTAATTAGATATGCCTGTTATGAGCATCAAATGAACGGCTAATTACCTATGCCTGTCATAGACGCCAAATTAACGGCTAATTACCTATGCCTGTCATGGGCACCAAATTAACGGCTAATTACCTATGCCTGTTATGAGCATCAAATGAACAGCTAATTACCTATGCCTCTCATGGGCACCAAATTAACGGCTAATTACATATACCTGTTATCAGCATCAAATTAACGGCTAATTACATATGCCTCTCATGGGTATCAAATGAACGGCTAACTACCTAAGCCTGTCATGGGCATCACATGAACGACTAACTACTAAGCCTGTCATGGGTATCAAATGAACTGCTAACTACCTATGTCTGTCATGGGCATCAAATGAACGGTTATTACCTATGCGTATCATGGGCATCAAATGAACGGCTAATTATCTATGCTTGTAATGGGCATCAAATGAATGGCTAACTACTTATGTTTTTCATGGGCATCAAATGAATTGCTAACTACCCATGTCTGTGATGGGCGTCAAATGGACGGTTAACTTGGTCTATGTGTTTATGCATGGCTGCTACAGATGTAAATATTTCAACCCAAGATTGTTAAAGGGTATGAGAATCACGCCAGTTTGTTGTAATGACACGAAACTTCCACCATGCAATGGGTCTGGATTGATTGTATGAGCTACCTTGTCAGTGAAGAAACAATTAAAGTAGTTACTGACTCTCGGAAATTAACGCTATGAAAGTGTGATTATTGGCTAAGCGCAAAAGATTTTAGCTTCATAAGGAATTAACCTAAATACCTTTATTAAAATCTGACAAGAATGTATTCCACGAAAGTAATTTATATTTGATTGGTTTTTGTTTGTGTATTTAATATAGAATCATTTTCTTTTTCTGTAGTCTGTCTTAGTCCCATAGGAATTAACCAAGAATCTATTGAGGGAGACCTTATGCTTAATTGCAGAGTACGATATAGAATGCCGTGATTGTTATATACGCCATTCAGGCATGTAATAGTGTTTATTCATTAGAGGATAACCAACTACTTTATACTGCTTCACTAGCCTTACTTTACAAAGACGTTTGAGGTTTACTTTGTATGTATGTGGGAACACGCATTAGTCTCTACATAAAATTCTCGTGAGTTGAACCTAGCCAGGACGGACAGACTGACTTGCATTGGATTGGTTTCTACATGGAGGAAATCAGAGTTTGAACTTATCATTATTTTGCTCCATTTTTTGCGCATTACATTTTTTTAGCTCAGGTATATACAACTAGCGTGATTCCTGCAATTTCATTTCCTTGAATAAATCGCGGGATAGTGTCTTTTCTCTATGAAATGTATAATTATGTTACAATTTGACATTTTACTTTGGAAACTAAACCATTTAGAACATTGAGATTAAGTTTTTGTTTAATACTCTAAGTGAAATATTGGATTTAAATTTTGAAGAAACGTAGAAAAGCATATAAATTTTTTTAAATGCTTTGAATATTTAGAAACTAAATAATTTTTTTTTGTGTTTAAAATTAACAGTTAAAAATCCCAATTGTTATCCATGCTCTCTCATTTATTTTCTTCTCTAAGTTATCGTCATCCTGACTTAATTAAAAAAAGGAATACAAAAAATATGTAAACATTTTTATAGCATAGTGAAATTATAGCATAGTGATCATAAACGGCAAAACGGAATGTCAAGTCCTGCCAGGTGAGATTCCTCTTTTGCATCCAGCGGTACCTGTGCGGAGACAGCAACCAAATGAAAATCATTTTAAGAATAAGCGTTCTATTGTCTATGGTATGCCCATACGTAGGCTTCGTTTCAGATAAAAATACGATATTTAATTTTTTTCCAGCAATTATTTTCAGTAAATCAGCAGTATTACATAAAAACGATTAATATCCCATAAACACTCTTTAGTAAAGGAAGCTTTTGGCATGGTGAAGCTGATATCCTTTGCAGTTCGTTTTTGAGAAAAATTCCCTTTGGTGCCCACTATAAAATTCCGGTCCGCTGATATCTCTTTGTTTGCATCCAGTAACATTTGTACGGAGACAGCGAGGTTCAAGTCTATTAAAATGTACAAATATGTACACTTCTGAAAATTACGTGAATATTTTCTTCATCAATTATTTTCAGCCAAACAGTGATATTCATTTTGTAAAATTCGGAACTTAATTTAGTGGCACATAGAGGCTGGTTTTGTAGGTTATACGAAAAATTAGTTAGCTGTGACTTAAAATTAAATTGTACTCTCGTAAATTTCATAGTTGACACTATCTTACCTCGAAACCTCATACAAAAGCAATTATCTCGAAAGAACATTGTGAAGATAAGAGGGATTCATTTCAGTTTGGCAGCCGGTTGTAATGATAAATTAATAATATTTTGCACCGAAGAATAAAAGCTTCTGCATCTGAAACGTCTTGATGCACGTACAAAAGAAATTCTTTGATTTCTGTTTGAATATGTGATGTATATCCTAGGAGAAATTAATTACGTCGCAAGTTTTTTTTAAAACGTTTTTAAATTTATTTATTTATTAGTTTTATTTTAGCAGAACTTTGATATAGGGAGGTAATAGGGAATTGTTGCATAGGCTCCGAGACGATATCCAATATCCAAAATTTAGGCTTTTGTCAAATATTAACTTAACCACTTAACTTCATTGTATGCACTTACATAATATCGGTAAAAGTTCCTTTTTCTCATTTAGATATTTGTATTGCAAGTGTGCGTGTATAGAGATTGCCATAGAAGAGGAAAACAAATCTTGGAACCCACTTCTCCTTCACCTACTTAATTTGTTTACTACCTTTGACCTTTGAGATACCAAGAGGACCTTAGGTCTTTAATGAAGTCCCAAGTTAAACATCTGATCAATATTCAAAATATTACATGTCATAGACCGTGTGGGTAATTGTGTCGGAGCCGTAGAGAGTTTGGTCAAAATGGGTGTAAATTATGGAAAATCAGAAATGATCATGAATGAATTGCCACGTTACGGAAAGAAGATACCAAATTTAAAGACAGCGATTATGTAACCTCTTGATCACGTATCATTGTTTAAGAGTTAGGGTTCGAATCCCTACCATCGGATCATGTAAGCAATAAGCTCATCATAAAGAAAAACCCTTCATTAAAAGGTAATTTTCAGGGTAGGTAACTATATTGAATTGTATTCAAACGGGATCAATTATTATTGATCTCAGTGATTGGTGCTGATATGTGCCACTGTCCTTTCAAGCAGTAATGATAAGAGGTGGCCTAGATTTAAGAAAAAGTAGATCGTCACATGTTGGTTTTAAGAACCGTATTAAAGTGGACGAACACTGTTTAGGACAGGTTAAGTGCCCTATAACCCAGGTATGGCCTATTACTAGTAAAGTTAGAGTTATCTCTCCTGCAATATCGACATCGTACGTGTAGAAACACATGTACAATACTCCATTTCCTTGTCCTCACATTTAATGGTATTTAGTTTCCGTTTCATTTAGATTAAATAGAATTATTCAGGTTACAGAGGAAAAATGAGGGGAGTAATCACAGTCTCTCTCTCTCTCTCTCTCTCTCTCTCTCTCTCTCGCCTTATATATATATATATATATATATATATATATACTAACATATATATATATATATATATATATATATATATATATATATATATATATATATATGCTCGATTCAGTTAAGGCACAAAGATTGACTCAAAATGTACAATTTTCTAAATATACAATAACGTACATGTATTAGAATATATCCATTTGAATCTTTTTGGTAAAATATTAAGGACGAAATTCAGTTAGGAGAAGGCGAGACAAAATAATTAGTTGAAGAAGACGGCGTTGAAAATTTTCTTATAGAAAAATGGTAATGCAGAGGGAAAGAGAAATAAATGACAATGCAGATAAATAGACAGACGATAATGACCATACATAGACAAACCGTAGACAAACAACGAAGAATTAATACAGGATTAAAACTGACATGGAAATAATGTCTACAAAACAGGATAAATTAAGGTAAAAGATTTTTGAAAATTATTTTTAAAAAATCTAGTCAATTAACGATGAGAAAACAAATAAAAAATGGAACAGTAGTGTTAAAAAATTAATCCAATTATCGCAAAAAGCAGAGATATAAAACTGTACATTGTAAAAATTGATCAGATGGTGAACTAACACAATATCGGTTAAAGTCATAGCTAAGTAGCTAGTCTTGTAATAGGTAGCAAAGGTGTGCTTGTGATGAAAAATAAAAAAAATGCAAAACATAAACGGGTAAATGCATAAAGGCAAGATGTTGAGTGTAGAAACACTATGAATAATTGCATAATTACATTTGCTTTCCTAGCTGATAATTCCGATGAAATTGTTAAATGGGTGGAGTAACTATAGTCTATATGGATATTAACCCTAGAGTTTTTTGCTGCAAACAGTGTGACTCGAACACATGCCTCCATAACTATAGTACTCGCCAACTCTCTTGGAAGTCCGCCCCCCCCCCCCCAACACACAGGCCCATACCGTTTATAACAATTTAAAGCCTTAATGATATCAAAAAAAAAAATTGTAATTTCCTTGATCAATTTATACTTTGTAAATCGATTGTCTCGTGGATTTACCATACACCATGTTGTTTGTGTTTCAAACCAAACGGAAATTCCATTAGTAACACGGTGTCTTTATTTGCGTGGGCGAGTCTATTTGTAGCAGCTATGGAATTGGTGTAATTAATTGTCTACGATAGGCTTCAAATAATCCCGTAAAGTTTTGTGACTTTAGGAGTTACATATGTTTGAATCCATGTGCATTCGAATTAAATCGCTTGCTGGTTTTATTTGGTTCAACTGTTTTAAAAAATAATACAAACTCTAGACATTGCAAATATCGGTAGCATACGACAATGGCTTAACGTCTTATGTACACATTGGCTTAGGACAAACAGCTAAAGAAGCGGAAAAAGACAGTGAGCAGGCTTGTTTACATTCAAAACTCCCGCTTGGTTTGACACGTGAACAAGATAACCGTGCATTGACCCACTGACAACAGTCGGGTTAGAAGTTACAAATGAATGAAGTAAGTGACTAAGTTTTGTGCATTAAAAAAAGATCCTTGATGTTTTTCGTTTTAAAAATTGCAAGGGATGGCTGGTAAGGGGTCGGTACAAACTTCCATGAGACTAGACATGTGCTAAGAAGAAAATCAAGCTCAGGTAAACTAATTTGTTGCAAATGTCTAATAATTATTTTTGTATTCCACCTATTTATCGTAAACGTAATTTATTATAAGTTATTATTTCACCAATCTACTTTTTTTTCTTTTTTTTTTTTTTGTATAGTCCAAATTTTGGTTAGCCGACGATCACTATTAAACATTCTGGGCCCAGTTTACAATAATGGTAATGTTATCTCCCCTTATATGTTTATATCTTATTTATATTCAACCACTCTTCAAAAGATGTTTGACGATATACATGGAAACTGTAATTTAACCTTTCCGTTTCAAGCTCAGACTACTGGTTAGTATTCACGATATTTACACTAGCTTGCAAATATCGTTTTAAAACAGTTTAATTTTTGTATGCAAGCTGGTAATATTAACGTGACATAAAAACTCATATAACGTTCCTTTGTAAAGACAACAGTTGAATTAGTGTATTTAATTGAAATTAGTAACAATTCGCTAGTTAACAGTTAAGTAGTTTGATAATTATATTTAAAACATACCTGGTGTTGACATGGAATGGACACTGTATACACGTTACTAACACGTGACAAGATTGTCTTTCATGAGCGGAGCTGGTCATGTTACTTGCGGTTAGAATAAATATTTGGAGACCCAATACTTTTATAATCTCAGCTTGACAGGCATGACGTTTTCAACAATAATGGAGAATTTGCCAACAGAAGCAAGATGATTTCCATGTTATCGTAGGATATTATTTATTTTCTTTCAAATGTTTCATTTAGGGTAATCTTTGCCTGAGGTCCAAATTGAAACGATGCAGCACTCTATGAACAGCAATGACACCGTATGCTAAACGGAAAAGATATTGTCACCATATGTACGGACACAGAGAAATTCTCTTGTGTAACAGATTCAAAGCACTCTGCGTCAAATCTTAGTAGGCAGGGAACAGGCAGTTAACAGATATACATGTATACTATATATGCTGTATCGTTGATAAAGCACTAGATATATAAATGTTTCATTAAAAGTAAAAGAGGCTTACCTAGTTTCCTTTTAATGAAAAATTTATACTTGACATATATATATATATATATATATATATATATATATATATATATATATATATATATATCACATACAAATACACATAATAGCATTTCCAACGGAGTTAAGTTACTGTCAACTGTGTATTGACGGAGTGAATGAACTCTTCACAGCCCTGCTGAGTGTGTTAGCTTCGAACTTGTAGATTTGGGCTATTCATAATCTCTTTGAAAATAGATAAGTTGCTTCCTTTTTTTCTGTTATTTTTCGAACTTCTATTTTCATAAATATTGATTAAATAAATATAAAACACACTTATGATTGAAATATGAAAGATGGTCTAAATCAAGAAGGTAAAGCACTACAACACAGCATGGTCAAACTTCCTGAACACTAAACGCGCAGCCATTTACTTACCAGCTAGTCTATTGAAATGAATGGGGAATATAAACTAAGCGACGAACCAACAAGTGATTATTAAAACATTTGTCTAGTTTCATTTGATAGAAGCCACGATTATGCTTTAATTTACACTGCTACCAACCAAACGATTGTTTTTATCATCCATGTCTCTTTCCCTTTTTGTTGATCAGTTTGTCCGTAAATTGTACGACCATTGATACTCCTAGAGACATCATCGCAGGTCTCAGGACAAAAGCAAATGTTTTTAATGTGATTTCGCTAGTACCTTTCTGAGAGAGAGAGAGAGAGAGAGAGAGAGAGAGAGAGAGAGAGAGAGAGAGAGAGATGCTAATAATGTATTCACCTTTTCATCTTTCTTTGAAATTACTGGCTAATACCTTTCCATTCTTTAATTCATTTTTGTCTTGTCCTAATTATTTGTCAGTTAAATCATGCTGCAATAATCAACGTAGTCAAGAATCATGATGATTTATATTTTGGCGCATACGTCTACAGGTTTGAACATGATTCATAATCTTGCATTTTCTATTACACAGTGTGAATGGAAGATACTGATGTATATTGCATATTGCATATTGTTTAATACCTGTCTGTCATTACTACACTTTGGTGTTAATTAATTTTGCATATGTATGTATTCGGTAAACGCCGATAGATTAATATGGAATAAAAATTCTTCGTCTGCGTAAAATGACCATCGATGAGACATGTATTCTCATTCAATAATGAATAACCCGAGTAGATTCGCGATTGGTGTTAAAAGTTTAACTCACGTATCCTAATAATTTTTAAAGTATTTCTTTCATTCTGATCTTTAAAATTTCAAATGTCTACAAAACATCAATATTTATCGAATCAGTGACACACATACAGTCAAACGTGCGATTACCGCACTCATTAAATCCAAATGAAAATTCGATCATCTGGAAGACGGAATATTAGGAAGAAATCTATTCCCCGGTGGGTTTGGGTAAAACAAATACAGCCACACACTCACACGCACAAAACAGACAAACAATTTGTATATCAAACGATTAGCAGACTTATCGCATCAGTGTCAGAAGATAACCTACCTGAGTCTCAATGTGGTTTTCGCTCAGACCGTAGCACTGCTGACATGATCTTCGCAGTAAGACAAGTCCAAGAGAAGTGTCTTGAGCAGAACATGAATCTGTATGCCGTCTTCGTGGACCTGACGAAGGCATTCGACACAGTCAACAGAGACGCACTGTGGGTAATACTCAAGAAGCTTGGTTGTCCTCAGAAGTTTACCAACCTCATCCGGCTTTTCCATGATGACATGACTGGAGAGATTCTCTCAGACAGTGAACCCTCTGAGAAATTCCCCATATCTAATGGTGTCAAACAGGGCTGTGTACTCGCTCCGGTGCTCTTCAACCTCTTCTTCACGCAGGTACTGCTCCACGCCATCCGTGACCTTGACCTTGGTATCTACATTAGATATCGCCTGGATGGATCAGTGTTTGATCTCAGACGCCTAGCTGCTAAAACCAAGACGCTTGAAAGACTCATCACTGAAGCACTCTTTGCAGGTGACTGTGCCCTCATGGCCCATGAAGAGATTCACCTACAGACAATTGTGGACAAGTTTTCTGAAGCCTCCAATCTGTTAGGACTCACAACTAGCCTAGGAAAGACAGAAGTTCTCTTCCAGCCTGCCCCAAACACTGTCCCTTCACAACCCTGCATCACCATCGGCGACACGCAGCTGAAGAATGTGGACAGCTTCAAATACCTAGGCAGCACAATATCCAATGATGGCTCCCTGGACAAAGAGATCACTGCGAGGATCCAAAAAGCCAGCCAAGCACTCGGACGACTTCAAACCAAGGTCTTGCAGCACAAGGATATACACTTGTCAACAAAGTTGAAGGTGTACAATGCAGTTGTCCTGACGTCTCTCTTGTATGGCTGTGAAACGTGGACTGTATACCGAAGGCACATCAGTCGGTTGGAACAATTCCACCAGCGCTCCCTGAGAGCCATCATGAGGATCAAGTGGCAGGACCGAATCCCCAATCAGGAAGTCCTTGATAGAGCAAACACAACAAGCATCGAAGCCAAACTGATCCAGGCCCAGCTTCGTTGGACCGGCCATGTCATCCGCATGGATCAAAACAGAATCCCAAAGCAACTGTTCTTTGGCGAGCTAGTCCAAGGCAACCGAAACCAAGACCGCCCTCGCAAGAGGTACAAAGACAACCTCAAGACGCACATCAAATGGGCAGACCTTCAACCCCATCAGCTCGAGCTCGCTGCCTCAGACAGAAGTCACTGGCGAGCCCTGACCAGAAAAGCCAGTTCCACCTTCAAGGCTGACCGCCGCCAGCGTCTTGCTGCAGCCCGTGAGAGACATCACAGAGCTGAGTCTCAGCCACCCCCAAGTACCGGTGTCCCATGCCCCACCTGCAACCGCCTGTGTTCATCGGAATTTGGACTCCGGAGCCACATACGCGTCCATCGTTGATGAGACTGCACAACATGTCTTCCTCGGCCCCCGAGAGACTACCAAGAGATATATATATACACACATATTTATACACTACATAAAAAACCCGGCGGTTTACTATTATTTAGATCGTCTTTCGTTTGCTACTTTTCCTTCAAAGTAACTGACACCTTTAGCTGTGCTGGTCATAGATCCGAAGAGCTTATGAGATGTCATTTTGTCCGTCAGTCCGCTGGAACAAGATTGTAATAGTTACTCGACCAAAACTGCACCAAGGATTCCAATGAAATTACATGGCACATTCATGTCATAATCTAATTGGTCCTAAAGATAATGGTGCCGCTCGATATCTCTACTCCTCAACAGAAAGTCATATTGACATGGGGTTCACAACAATACTTCTAATGCTGTCTAGATGGTCTCAATTGTAATGGTACAGATCAGATATAAAACGGCACGACCTAACAGCCATTTTGATTTAATTTGTCATTACCCCGTGCGAATTCAAAGTCATATTGACATGGGGTTTCACCGCAAAACGTCTTGTGATGACTAGCTGAGTATAAATAAAAGGGTTGTTCATGTATCCTATACAGTAGCCACAGCGGCAAGCTTGACATCCTTGTTGTCACAACTCCTCCGGATCAACATGGTGGTTCACTAAAATTTTTTTTATGGTGTCTAGTTGGTCCTAAGTGAAAGATTCCTATCTGACATCAAATATGGCCACAATATTAGCCGTCTTGAGATGTATGTAAGAATGCTCTCACGAACGCAAAATAAGATCAACGTTGTGTTTTCGCTGGAGTACTTACTAGTTTATCTAGTCGATGAAAAATATGCCGATCTAATTACCTATATGACCACCAATACAGTCATCTTGAAATTCAAATCATCACTTTTTATAAACGGAAAGTCATATATAATGCGAGTTTCACCTGAATGTTTCACGTGAAGATCTTGTCATTGCTACTCCTTTTAGCTAGATGTTCATATGGAAATTATACCCCATCACCTCCATTAAAGAGAGAAACAGAGTTAAATGTTCTGTATTACTTTATATAAGTTAATATTCTTTCCTCTGTCTGTCTGTCTCCCTCTGTCTCTCTGTCTGTCTCTCTGTATCTGTCTGTCTGTCTGTCTCTTTATATATATATATATATATATATATATATATATATATATATATATATATATATATATATATATATATATATATATATATATAATAATAGTAATAATAATAATAATAATAAACGGATTGGTCGTGGATTCCAGGCGTATCTTTTCCGACAGTTGAAATGAGTGTCGATTGACTCTTGTTCCTATATTCCCCTTTCATTTGAATTATATAACAGTTACGGGTTTCATTCAGCTGTTATGTTAAAATTGTCTGTTGAAATAATTGTTTTGTTTGCAGTCAAACATATTTAATTCTTGGAAGCGTTGGAAATCTTTTGCATAACTACATAAAATTTGTATTGTGTCATTGACCTTTGTCCATAATTGAGGTTAGGGGTTTGGACTCGCATAACTAATACCATACTTTTGTAAACAATACATTACATAACTAATGTTTGTCTATTTTTTGATTGTATTGTAAGATAATTATTACTTGCACTTAAACATGTTTAACTGAATTTGAGTTAAGAACATTGGGTTTACCTTCGGGAATACCTGCTCTGCTTGATGTTTGCCATGTTCTTTATTTAAATTTTAATCATAGATCTGATCTTGGTTATAGCTCAGAATGTTCATGGAAATAGACTTTTGACCCTCATCCTGATCCTATTATTGTGTCATAGGCGTTATATTAAAGTTATTCATATCAGAATTACTTATTTCTATAATAACATCTGAAGTGGAATCAGTTGTGGTGAGTTACAAATTGAGAGGATTTATTTATTTAAATTATTCATTGGAATTACAAAGTGTTCATTGACTAAATCACTATTTTGGAATTAATGTGAGTTCATTTAGAGACAATTTGGATTATATTATCGTGATATATCAAAACTGTTAGTACACCAACACGATTCCAGGATATTGTCACATCAGCACATTCAAGATTTGAATTCGTTCTGAACTTAACTTGAATTCATTCGGAATATTATATTCTTTTGAACTTCTGATAGAACTTATGGGACTGTTTTGGATTTCATCACAATACTGTAAGGTCTTTTTTAAATTTTCACTTTCGTATTCTAGGGAAATAAATCAATTTTTGAATTTTACAAAACCTGTTCGTTTTCGATCTTTTCTGTTACCTAGTTTAAGACCATAGTAACGTAGCAGTATTCTTTCATGTATAGGTAATTTATATCTTAGTCGTAAATTTTGAATAATATGATAATATTTCCAAGCAAATCCGTAATCATAAATTAAGATCATACAGTATTGAATTACCAGTGTGCAGTTTGTTTGAATATAAAGCCTTAATTCATCTCTTGTTTTTAATGAAATCCAAACCGATACACAAGTGCTTGTAGTTGTCTAGGAAACGTTTAAGAATGTTTGTAGTCTAGATTTTTTAAAACGTATTGTTTGTACATGGAACCGTTTACATGGAATCATAAATGGAATACAACTCATGACGAAATAGTCACTTAGGTGATGATCCATTTTGCCAATTATTTTGAAAATATTTTGTAGGCACCATTACCAATGAAAATATACAAAACAAGTAAGTAATAATTAAATTTATAAATATGTTTTAATAGGCTGACACAAAATTGCGTAGAAAAAATAAAATCATCTTGTTGATCATTGAATCTGCAAGAAGATAGAAAAGTAACTGTTACAAGGGGTTCAAGTATCCTCTGAAAATGTAGTCGATATAAAGTGCGTGAAATTGAAAACGAGGCCTCGCAATCTGTTATTTCTTGAGAAGCCCTTCCTTACATAGGGTTTAACGATATCTTCTAGAATGGGTTTCACACTTTACAATCGAGAATAAAACCGATAACTATAAATTAAACGTTGTTAATATGACGATAGCAATTATTCAAACAGATCATTCTCAACTATTTCAGCACCTCAGCTAACTTTAGCAATTAATCCAAGGGCAATTATAAATTAATATTCAATAAAAAAAAGTACAAAATATAAATAAAAAAGAGAATAAATACATATGCAAGGGAATGTCGATTGAAATTATAAATATTTATGTCAGAACGATGTGTCTAAAGTTCGAATGTTGATAGCTATGTATTTTCATGATAGAAGTACAATAAATAGAAAAGAGAAAGCAAGGGAAATAATTTAACAATCTAACCATGTCTTCTATCCTATAATTCCCCCTGCTAGTGCTCCCAATAGTAGTCCGGCTCCTAACCCCTGAAACCCAAATTCTGCAGGTGGTGGTGGTAGGAACACCGGAACTCCGATTGCAATTCGACGAGGAAACCCAAATCGGACGGGATATCTTCCAAATCCACCCCGAAAACCAAACTGGCATTCAGATGGGGTCAAGGTGGATATCAAGACAAGGACGAACAAAATGATACAGAGTGTGTTCTTCATTTCTGTAAAAAAAAAACAACAAAACCCACACATAACATTAGACTTAACCTTATTGAAGTAATTGAAGAGAATATGATCAAAACGAAACTGGATCGTGCGAATTTCTGAGAAATGTTTCTTTATAATGTTATTCTAAACCCAATTCTTTACAGTAAAAATGTATCGGACATGAAATTTTAAATAAACCTTACATTACCAACTAATACTGTTTTACCTGGTTGAATAGAGATTTTGTACTCAGATAATTTAATAGCTGAAGTTGAGTACTTAGTAATTGACTTTGTAAAAAGTAAACCATGATTATTTACATTTTCTAGTGGTCACGCGTTTGCTAGAGCACATGGGAAAGGCTCTGAAAACTGACCCCTTGAGTAAATCCAGTGTTTGCATATCGAAGAACTATGTATGATTTCTGCTTGCAGGTTTTAAATGGTAGCTTCGAAAGACATGTACATGGTTCTCTTTTGTTTCTTAAAGTGTAATTTCTGTCTGTGCAGAAGTAACAAACTGTTATAAACAATACATATTTGATAATAATAATGATAATAATAATAATAATAATAATAATAATAGCAACCATCACAATCATTATCATCTCAAAAGTTGTCAATCGTAGTTGATGAACAGTAGATGTAATTACGACTCATCCCGTATCGCTACTCTGAAATGAAATTCTATTCTTCTGATTATCAAAACCATTCCTAAACCCAGATATTAAGATAACATTAGTTAAATTGTCTGCTAGTCAATTTAGTGAGGACACTCAATCATCTCTAATGAAATGTTTTTTTGTACCTTGCGATATTCTTAGCTCAGCAGCAATTTATTTTTAGGGCTGTCTGTTTATTTTCATAATGATTTCTTCTTCAAACTTCTATTTTTATTTATTCAATGTTTTGTCTTTTCAAATATGCACATTTTTCTACATTAGGTAATTTTACTTTTTATTAGAAAAGAAAGACATCTCTCATGCACATAATGTAAAGGAGAAAGTTTATTTCATGGGGCAGCAATAGTGCGGCTAAAGTTTAAAGCATCTACAAATCAGACTCCGTGGGATACACACTTTATATATGATGTACTAGTGTAGGCTTCTTTTTGTTTCTGTGAACGATGTATAGTTACATGCTAAGGCGCATAACAAGCACCAGACAACAGGTACAGAAAAATGTGAAACGTTTTAAACATGAATAACATAATTACAGTTGGAGTTTCATCGTCATCAGATTACATTTTGCTTAATTATACACATATTTACAAACATTATTTTAACATGATGCGTCTAAATTAAATCCCCACCCCAATTCTAAGACGTATATATTTCGCAACCAGGGCAATTTTTAAATTCTACTTTCGAACAACAGTTATGTTATGACTCAGAACAAAAAGGATAAAAATAGAACTCGCTTAATTTTTATCATGACATATTATGCACACAACAACCAACAGGATCTTAGCATGAAATCGATTGAGAAATGATATTTTTTTTTCCTGCACATTGATAACGGGATCATGTAATTGAAACTGAATTTTTGTGTACATTTTACCATGCAAAAGAAAGTACCTTTCATACACCTTTCTAGTGAATTTATATCGATGGGTCTATGAGTCTCCAAAGTTAAGTATCGACAGACGGGCAGGGTGGAATCAGAAAATGTTCTACGCTTTTAAAGCATGTTTATGGAAATACTGAAACATAATGTCATAATTAATACAGTGAACTGTATAATGATTCTACCCTACATAAGAGGGACCCCGAGTGGCAGAGTGGTCTGAAGCGTTCACCGTTCCGGATCACTGCCATCTCACCTCTGTCTGCGTGGGTTCTAGTCTCGAGTTAGGCCAATGGGGGTATGTGAGAAAGCTTGCCAGTAGCTTCTCGTGGGTCGATTGTTCTTTCCGGTGTTTTCCCGGGTTCTTCATCCACCATTTATACTCAGGCCCGGCCCGTGGTGTTTTTCTTGTGTATGCGATGAATGTTTGGCTCCTTTCCAGGCGCCTTTCCAAAATATTTTTCCAATAAATTGCTAATAAAACGAACAGGAAATAAAAAGGCGCCTGTGCGCATCGCGCACTTCGCACACGCAACCAGCCGGGTCTGTTTATACGGGCCGTCATGTATAGCCTATCTTGTGCTGAAAAATGGCGTTAAACCCTACAACAACAACAACAACAACAACAACTCATACATAAGCATCAAGAGTATTGTGTTCTTAAGGTCTGTGTTTGCGCAAAGATGATCACAAAGGTATGAAAAGAAAACAACTCACCTAAAAACTATTCTCTTGATCTTCCTCTTCGATCTGATTACCTTCTAGACACCTACAAACCGAGTGGGTTCTAACGGTTGGCTCGTCAAATATATAGGGATGCTGCATACGATCAGATGCACGTCAACACCGTATGGTGCATGATTGACGTCTCAGTTCCTGTTTAATCGTGCCTTGCAGGAGATAAAAAGTAACAAACGTCCAGAATGACAAGGACGTTGCATAACATTGCTAACAATGTCGCCAGTGACTCGCGCCCTCACGCATACAACTGGCCAAGCTGTAACACCATCGATTGTTATTTTGTTAGTCCCACACAGTTCCAGTATTACCAGGTGAGTATGCTTCCGGCAACTAGACGACCACGGCAATCTTCACTCTATTGAGGAGAAAGGCGAGATGGACGCACTTTACCAGACATTCATATATACACATGTTATTTACACAATAAGATAATCGCGACGAAATAGTTCAGTCGACCGCTGACGATGGTACAACCTGCGCCACCTGGAAAACTGTCTTAAACATATGTGAAAGTTTTGACTTAATTCCATTTAAACTTATGTGTGAAAATTTTATTGTTTTTGCTAATCTACATTTCTGTATGAATTAGTCATTCTAAATACACAAGCACTTTTTATCAGAAGTTATTATTTTAAAAATTCACCTCGTATTTTTTTTATTTCTGTTTAGCTGTCAATTACCCTTATGCAATGAAATTTCAGAATGCCGTTCGTTTCATTCATAACAATATATTTGTTTATTGTTTTCAATTACACACACACACACACACACACACACACACACACACACAC
>JAECUM010048038.1:0-11292 GCA_016617855.1 Megalonaias nervosa
TATATTCAAAATGACACATGCATTCAAGACAGTTATCAAAGGTGTATGTTACGGTGAGTTCTGACATAATAAATCACGTTTGATTAGCAATAGGTTAACAGAACAGAAGTGTCAGTGAACTCTGCTAAATTGGGTAACAAAAGTGAGATGTGTCAATCTAGTCAGGTCAATGTAATCGTGACATGTTTATGACAAATCATATCCACAACGAGTTTGCATCTCATTCTAAATGCTAAAGAACTGAGAAACTACTCATTCCGTATGTTACTTTTGCAGTTGCTACGGGTACAAAGAGTTGAAGTAAAATATCTTTATCCGAAAATTGCGGTTTTCCAAGCGCATCATTGTAAAGAACATTGTCGTATTCACTTTAGTGTACTGCTATCAGTTATAACGCAGAGTACAGTTAAAAAATATAGGATCTCTGAGCTGAAGAGGAGTTTACATCTACAAGAAACCTTGTGATAGTGAAAGATATAACATAGCGGTTGATGGGTTACAAGGTATGAAAGGTGTGAATTGCTTTATTTTTGATTGACAGTTAAAAGCAACGTGTTATATTACGTGTGCACGTATACTTTGTCACAGACGAACCTCTAGTATTCCATGAGAACCATCTACATGTACCTGTACTAGAAATCTATGATAGAGCTTTGATTGAATGATTGTCTTTTAAAATATTTTGAAATGTACGCTTTCCATCCTCGTGTGGTCGTGCTATAGGAGTATTGCGTATGTCATGGCTCTCGGAACTTCTTGTTCAGACTTTTCGAAAGATTCAATCTGGTACCAATGCCTCTGAATGATATATTCTATGCTTGGGACATTGGGATAGAAAGAAAAAAACCCCCAAAATGAATGTTCGTCAAGGATGTCTTGATTTTAATGTTTTACAGAGAATATTTCTACTGAGGAATCTAATTTTGGTATATCTTAGTCGAGGTATCACAAAGTGTCCTCTCTGATGAAGGTACACATTAACTCTTTGAGTCTCTGTTAAAAGATAGCTGGATTGGAGCATATGCATTTTATTACGAATGCATAGGTCGTAATGATGATTGTTATTACGTGATAGCTGGCAACTTCATAAGATCTTTATACAAATTTGAAATTGTTATCATTATTTCAATAATTTATACTTTAATGTCAATTATTCAAGTTTTTGTTTTTGATATGAATCAGCTCATGTGGTAACAGTTAGTAGATGCATACATGAAAAAATTTAACTTTGTGATTTATGTTAATTTACAAAACTTCATTAGACAGCATATAAGGCTGAAACGAATTCATCTGAGAAATAAACAAACGATATTCAAAAGTCAACAGATTACACATATCATTCTACGATCCTGAACTCTCTGCCTTAAGTATTGTGTGCTTGACCGTTTTCCGTGACAGAGGTTAGAGGTTTAAGTACGAAAGATGACCGGTTTGTAATTACAGACATCATTATATGTCATGTTAATAATAATGTTATTTAATAACAATGTTACCGAGTTAATTATTCAACTCTTCGAAAAAGGAATTATTACCATGGTCTCAGATATGCAGAACAGAATACACCTGCCTTGCTTTACCTTGTTATTTTAGCTGATTTTGTGTACTTTTGGTCGAACAGCGATACACGAAAGCTATCGAGCCTAAAATAAATGTGACTTGGTACATTATTACGATTGTTTAGGATCGTGTATAGCAGTAGGTGCCTTTTTCTTAAGTAAAACTGACAAAATCTAAGAAACTCTCGCCGCACGTTTCACAGAAAGCAGGATTCCCAACAGCAAAGTGTAATACCGGCAACCTGCTTATGCTTTGTGTTAAAGCAACTGAAGAACCTACACATGTGTATGCAGGACATGAGTGCTAACCTGCCACTAAATAGTCCGTATGTGAAGGTCGTATAGTTAAAACAAATATCAAAGCGTTTATTTCCTCTACACAGTCAAGTTTGTTGGTTGCCACTTTGTGTTTTAATTACTCGTTTTTCTTTAGTTACATTTTTGGTGGACTGGTAATTTTACTTTTTTTCTGTGGTGTATGGTTTCCAATGCATGTTTTAAATTGTTATTAAATGAAACTCCCTTCAAACAATAACTACTAACAATTAAGTGGCCTTGTTTGCTCTTTACCACAAACCTATCCACTTTAGCTACGATTGTGGAAGATATTGTGATTGAACATTAATTCCTGGTGTCCAACACATTGAAAATGTTTTTGTTATATACCATGTCGGGTTCACGCTTCGATTTTCTAGATTGGCATAAAAAGTGAAAATATTCTTCTACAAATATCATCTTGTACACAAGATAATATCGGCTGGCTGATTGCTAGTCGATAAACTTTATGAATACAGTGTTACTACAATACTGCCTTTTATAACTATTTAAAGGCAGACAACCTAAGATTTTCGACTTTTTCTGTTCTTGCAAATGCATGATATTATGAAAAGTATAGTACAAATAATGAGTAATTACACGTCATTCAGCTTCATAAATTGTACAACTGTCAGCTTAAGCAATGAAAATTAAATGATTTTCTAGTCACGTATATACAGATTGCTAATTAATTATGTGGAAACGGAATTTACCGATATTTCCCGAAGTCGCAGTGTCACGTGACGCGCGCCAACAAATATCTAAGTCGAGGTAAGCATGTGTTTCTCTTTTGATGTAATTATTGCCTTATTCTTCATATTTCTTCGTCTGTCCTTCTCCTTAGTTGTTTATAGTCACGCGCAATAGATGTATTGCTTATAGATTTCTCATTGTATATAATAAATAACAAGAAGTAGGCAAAAAAAGGCAATATGATGGAGTATCATGACGATAAGGGGTTCCTTTGAGGGGCAATTCTTAAAATTCCCATTCCGTATTACTTTTCGAGTTTTTGAGATTATGTGTTACGTTGCAACATAAAGTTACTAAAAATATGATAATTCGTATCATTGTAATCAAAACCGTTATTAAAAGAGCTCTCTAAAGTCTCCTCTTTGGCTCAGAATGAAGTTGATTGTCTTGTAAATTTGCATCATTAGCTCAGGCTCACGTATCCTATACTAGATGTGATTTGCGCATTTGTTTTTACGCTTCAGTAATAATAATAATAATAATAGTCTTGTGGGCAAGCATCATTCTAAATAAATATCCATTTCATGGCTATGTCAGTAAGAAACATATGGTACATTGTTATGTGATAAAGGTATTAGCTTCGACAAGTATGATTTAAAAAATAATGAAAAAGATCCCCTCCTATTACACTTGAAAAACTTGGGATTTTTCTGTTTTATATCACATATGATTTAATTATAGGTTTCAGATAACACTGCAAGTGAATCAGTATCTTGGACATCATCATTTCATGACAGTATGATAGCCCAGACCAGCATCAAATAAGACCTATTAGAAGAAGAAGAGGAAGGGAGTCTAGTAGAAGGGGTACGGGAAGGGAGTCTAGTAAAAGGGGTATGGGAAGGGAGTCAGGTAGTAGGGTAGAGGAAGAGGTACAAGGCAAAGGAGAGGAATAGGAAATCAAGGACCATTACTTAGCAGGACAGAACTGGCTACTACAGCTGAAGCCAGAGATCATCAGTTGAAGGTAAACGTGATTTTTGTTACCTATTTACAGTCAGCTTTTGTATTAAGACTTATACATTTATTATTTATTTTTTGGTCAGTTTTTTTTCATAATGTTGAATTCATTTTTTATAGGAACGCATAGCCAATATGATACAGGAAGGAAAAGATAAACGTTTGGCTCAAATATGCCAAAAACACCCAAACATGGTCTTTGAAGTAATAAATGGCTCATCAACGGAGCAACAAGGATACCATCCAAGACCAGGAGGTGAATCACCGAGTTGGTGCATATGTAGTAACTGCCGTCAAAAGCCAAATGATGAGGAAAAGCAGTGCTGCAAACAACTTCCGTCAAACTGCTAGTCAAGGCTTCCTGTAAGTAATTTTCTACTTTCCATATATATATATATATATATATATATATATATATATATATATATATATATATATATATATATAAAATGTAATGATTAGTATATATAATGTACTAAGTGCTACCAAGTACGGGATATAACTGGATCACTTAGATGTACAAATCAAACTCGGGAATCATCCGAATGTTTCATACCATGGGGGTAAAAATTGCTAGGGTCAGCAATAAGAAATGGGGATGATCGGCTGACTGAAAACAAAAATATTAAAATAAATTTGCCTCATGCATACCCTTGTACTGACTTTGTGAGAGTGACTAGAACGTATTGTCGAGGTACAAAAGGCCTTTCACCTTTTTGTTAAAATGTATAAAATGCATTTTTAAGAAAGTATTATTTTCATTTTTATTAAAAG
Organism: Megalonaias nervosa; assembly: GCA_016617855.1. NCBI lineage: Eukaryota > Metazoa > Mollusca > Bivalvia > Unionida > Unionidae > Megalonaias > Megalonaias nervosa. Next base: position 4,359 of record JAECUM010048038.1, read on the forward strand.
CTTTAAGAACATAATCAACAGTGGTCTGAAGACAAATCGCTACTTGGAAGTCAAATAGATGTTGGAGTTTGGTTCATGGTAATCACTTTAAGAAATACTTAGTCCACGTGTTTATATTGGTCCAAAGTAATGATCATTTGTTACTTTACTATCACTAGAATAGTCTCTCCATAACAATTCAATATCAATAGGTGGTACCTGACTAAAAGGCCTACATCATTGTAACTTTAAACGAGATTTCTGCTTTGTAACAACCTCTTCTGTAGACGGTGGTGGTATTGGAACAACTACAACAGATATTCTTCTAGGATCATTCATGTCCAAAACAACTGGCTGGTTCATGCCAACACCATCATCTAACCTCATTTTCAATATTTTCGTAATTATTTCCAGAATATACAGGTGCTGTTTATCAGCTTTCTTTAGGTTTGCAGACCATCTCCCACTTTTTTTGTTGAATGACCTTTGGTATCTGACAAAAAAATGTAAACATTCCACTGACAATGTCATTTCATATTTTGTAAATTCTAAAAAGTTCAACATAAATAGCATACAATTACATGTAATAAATCATTTTGCTAAAAGTGATAATATGAATATAGCAAACATGTATCTTACCAAGATAGCATAAAAATGTTTAGATTATTTACAGAATTTTCTAATTACATTAGACTAATTCAAATCAAAATTGGTTTATGGAATAAAGTTATAAAAAGTTCTCTTCTTTATTATGTTAGATTCAATCGTACCACACACAGATGGTTTATCAACTTAAAGTAAAGCATTAATACTTTAACAAAAATGAATTATTACATTAAAAAAGAACCAAGTTTATTACCTTATTGTTCCATCTCTGTTAACAATCACATCTCTGTCAATATGACTGTTATTATCAAGAGCTGCCAACAAATTCCTAGCTCTGAAAGCTAGTGGCTTATATGAATGTCTTTTCGAGGCATACAATAAAATCAAATTCTGGAAATTCTCCAGTTATGCTGTACTTCTGAAAAATAAAGTAAAATTACCTAATATATAAATTGATTGAGATGCAGAAAACTATTATAAATTTATAAAACTCCATAAAATAATCTGTTTTGATGAAAATAAAAATGTTGTACAGTAGTATTATACAGTACAGAGAATAGCCAATTCATTTGGCCCCAGAGATGTTTCATTTTCACCTGAAATGGGGGTAGGGAACGCATTTTTGGGGTTAATTCTGAATACAACCAAATTCATCTGCTTCCAAGTGTTTTGTTGCTTCGACTGATGCCTAGTTGTGCTAGAAACATCGTTTTTCGTTGGCTGTTTGGCATGTGCAGGAGGGTAAAAATTGGAGTTCTTTTTCCTTTTCTGTGCTTACTGGATCCATCATTTTCCTCTCCTGGCCACTTCTTACTCCCAATCCCCAACTTATCCTACTTTTGCAAAGGTTCACCTGACTGTGTGCAGTTCAGACCAGTCTGCCTTTGATCGCAGACCAAAAAGTATAAAATCCAGACACAAAATCTGATTCCGACAATGGCCGACTTTTTGGTGTAAAGAAGTCGGGTCTCAAAAAATATGTTTTTCCCCTCTGCATTTAGTAATGCAAGTAGAAAGTCTAGATTATTGGGTATCATTGTAGAGTTATATCTGTCTGCTTTTATGTAATACTGCCCACTTTGATGACCTTGACACTACATAGCTAGGAATTAGAGTACAGCCTCTTTATGCCTACAGGTGGGATTGGGGCTGAATGAGTTAAGATAACAAAAATGCAGTACATAAGTTTAGAAACTAATCATGTTAGTAATGATTGCTGCAGCTAAAAGAACAGCAGTAAAACACCAAAACATTTTTTCACACTTACCTAAAGTTAAGGTAGTATGGAATCCGGTTCAAAAGCCTTTTATCGAGAACAATTCTGCGCAGTGCAACATGAGGTGGACTGTCATTTTTGAGCCATTCTTTGCTTCTTTCACTGGGAAGAGGTCCATGACTACATGCGTTTATTCCACTTGGACCATGTGGTAATAACCATTCATGTTCATTTACAACATGGCGCAAAATACCACTCCATACACCCTATAAATACAACAAGACAATATAAACATGTATTTTAAACTTTAAATGTTGTAAGAAAAAATAAAGAATGGAAACATTTTACTGAAAAAAAAAAATCATCCTTACATCATTATAAAGCAACAAGAGTGTTGCATATATACTTACAGTAAAATCATCCCTGGTGTCAGAAATTTGTTCACAGTGCCAGAAATGATTAACGACATCTTTGGTCCACTCCAACAGATTTCGGTTTTGTTTATCTTGACCAGCCTACAAATCAAAGCTCTAATTATTCGTTCTTATTCAAACATTTGATCTTTCATACATATGAAAATTCACTTTTATGTTAAATATTAGATTACTGTTTTGCAAGTTCTATATATACTGGTAATTACTTCAATTCATATTACATATTAAAATTTTCCTGTGACTTACTTGAATTAGTTTCTTGCCTAAATTCTTTGCTCCATGCCATACATCATGTGAATGCTTGATTTCTGGAAAGTCTTTATCTGAGGATTAAAAGAAAGACATCAGTGGCATACACTTGTAAGTACCAGAAAATTTTCACTATAAACTCTCGAGTTTAAATACACTTACCATTAGAAATAATGTTTCTGATTTTACCTTCAGTGCTCAGAACTTAATATATTGTTGGCCAAACATCTTAATTATTACGCGTCACATGTGCTGGGCACAAATCGTTGTTTAATTAAGCAAATTATCAGAAAGACATAATTATGCACAACAATTTACTTGAAGAATGACAAGTAAATGGTCACAAAATTGTGTAAGTCAGCATACCATATTTACCAAATATATAACCTCTTATGAGCAATGTGTCTATGGATTATATATATATATATATATATATATATATATATATATATATATATATATATATATATATAACTAACTATAACTTATTTGAATGTGGTTATCATCCTAGTCTAAACCTCATACCATTGATGATTGTTAGTGCACGCATGCAGCACAAACCAACATCGACGTGATAGGCAAAAGACATTAGAGTTTCAATTCATTATCAGTCAAATATCATATACATAATGAAAGAGGGATACGCATAATTTTCATGAAGTGGCATTAGATTGAATTTGGATATTAGGTATTACTCAAGATTATGTATATTTCTGGTCAGCATTCAGTACATGTTGATACATCACGTTTTTTTCAGTTATATTAAAAATAATTTATCATAATTTATATTTGTTGTTTATTAAGAAAACAAACATGCACATATGTTCAGGTCATTTCATTATATCAGAGTAATTAAGCAAAAGCCAACTTACTCATCAAAGCAGTAATCTGTAAATGTGAATCCGTGACAACTTCTACAATTTTTATTTTCTTTTCCTTTAAGAAATTCATCCCTTTTACAAAGCATGCCTTTTCTAAGTTTGTACTTTTCTTGTCTGTCGTTCTTTTGTCCATTGTAATGATGCACAAAATTTTCTTGCTGGAATTTTCCATGAATGTGTATGTGCAATACTGGGCGGAATGTCCAGGGCTGTCCATTCTACCATCCCCTAAAAAGCAGGATGCAGTTCATTTTGGCTCTAAGTTTGATATAAGCATTTGTAATAGATAATAATAGCTTTCTTACAATAACAACTGCCACATTGTTTTTCAGTAACCTATAACATGATCAGAGCTGGAACTTAACCTGAAATTAATGACTAAATGCTGAAATCCAGCTTTCCCCACCTAAATGTTATTTTCCCACCTAAATTTCAACATACATTTACAAGCTGAATGATCAATTTTCAAGTCAACATGTAAAGATCATGTAAGATACAAAATATTTTGTATAATATTAAGAGATCCTGAATAACAAGGTAAGCACATTGATCACCTGGTTTTGTCTTCGTTCATCTTTCAACAATAATACTGGTCACAGAGTATATCAAAACCAAGTGCTGAGAATGACGAAAAAACAACACCAAGTGCTATGTCTTTTTACCTGGGTTAGAGGTGTATTCATGATATCTGGAATTTGAAAGTACATGTATATCTTGGATATACTTTTAGATTTCAGATAACTTTGAAGTTTAGCTATATTAACTGAAATTTGACTTACCAAGAATTACAACTTCCATTCCCTGTAATGATTATAATATGTGTTCCTGATAGTCAATCCAATATTGGTCAATGGATGGAATTAAATACGTCCTTTGAATTTTATGAAATGTCATAGAACTTAAAATAGGTGGCTTTAGAAATTTCGAAAACATGACCATCTTCTGAAAGGTACTTCCAGACAATAGTGTGGCAGATGCCAAAAGTAAATCACCACCATGTAGTTGCCGATTCAGCAGAGGTTGTGAACACCATTTCTTAACACAATGTCCATTTACACAAACCTGTACATAAATATAAAATCTGATTCATTTTACATACCATAAAGAGTTCTTGTTTATATTTAGTGTGACAGTTTTGTGTAATAAATAGGGACTTCTACCTATATGTTTATGTTTATTCTGCTAGTTACTAAATGTGAACCCACTAACATTAACAGCTAGCATATATGTATGACCTCTAGTATAGTATGCATAAACAAGTCTAACAATTCAGTAACATTAGTTTATGCCTAGACTGATAGGATGACAACATGTATAGTAATATAATGTGAATAACATCCTCCAGTTTGCAAAACTGATACTTGTCAGAGCACATCTAACAGTTTTGCTGGTAATGGAGTAAATGTATTTTCGTAAAAGTAAAAGAAATATTGATAAATCTAATGATAATTGCAATATAAATAATGCTTAAGAATGCATATTACACTGGAATGTAACAGCTGCAATCTTACCCATTTTAAATATAATGCTGATCCAACAACTTTTTCTGCGTAGTGATATTTCTGTCCCACATCCCTTGGATCTGCAAGTAAGCGGCACTTTTGTCTTTGCAAGACTTTGAAGTGCACTGTAATAAACTAAAAAAGGTCTGTCACCAACAAAGTTAAAGGTATCTTCAACAGTACGGATACGCCAAATGTCAGGTCCTTCATCTATTTCTTGTTGATCACTACCATCCTCTTGATCATCTGTGTCATCTTCTTCTTTATCATCTGTTACGTGACAAGAGCTCGTACTCAGTAACAAAGAAAAGAGTGAAAGCCAACGAGCTTTGTATATTTTAACAAAATTATTTATTTCCCTAGAAAACAATGTAAAAATTGGTAAATAGGACTTACGGTTTGTGAATATAATCCAAAATTTAATCCTAAGAATGAAAAATACAAGTCCTATCACTAAATAGTTCTATTAGAATCCAGGTTCGAATCTCGACGACACACAAATATGGAAGGCGATGACGTCAGATGTGGTCCAATGTACGAATATCAACAATTCCTCAATTGAATCACAGTTTTTGTTTCCGAGTAATTCCAGAATAAATTTCCATGAATATCTTTCAGAATTTGTTATAAAAAAATCAACTTGTTGAGTTTCCAGGAGAATAAATTATTAAATCCAAATATCTGATGAAAAACAAACAATCTGGCAACAAATAAAAAAGAAACACATTGTTCCTTCAAGATGTTAAAACGGCTCTGCCAGAAGAATATAAAGAATGCGTATTTAAACCCCCAAAACATCATTTCAAGTCTCGAGAGATGGGTCATGTGGTCTCTTACTACAAGAAATCCATCACGTACGCCAGTGTAGCCCCACTTAAGAACCAATAACAAAAAAGTGTTGTTTACACATGGTGATCACGCAGTCAAAGTATGGTCCTGATACTGACCAATCATTTTAACTGCCTGTTTACGTTCTTGCCAGCCCAAGACGAACTAGGTTAACTAAAAATAATTCTCATGTAACACTTTTACGTCTTAAATAAACAACATTTGTTAAAAGAAAATATCGAATTACTGAAAAAGAATTTTGAATCCTTTCAATAATCATAATAATAAAATGTAATGAAACAAAAATAAAATAAAAAAGAATTTTAAAACTAACACACAAGCAATTTAATTACATATACGTAACACACCTTACAAACAAACGTTACTGTCTGGTCTTAAAGATAAAAAAATGAAATATTTATGACATTTGATAAAATGCTGTAAAAAGAGAAGGTTATATCTTATGACGTTTTATTATACAAATCTAATATTTGTTGATTTTCACATACATATTCAGAGATTCTGATGAAAAAACACATCCAATGATATTAACAGGCAGTATGTTAGTAGCTTCATTATCTTTTCACTATCTATTACACAGTTACATACATGCTAACATTTTAATCACATAGAAATTCTTTATTCAAAAGATACTAAAATTTTCATGTCCTGAATGAAAGATTTAAACTTGGCTCATAATCTTCATCTGACATATGGTCATCAGCTTCAAAGTTATTCTCGGTAACTCCCACTGTAAGACTAGAAAAAAAAATAATAGTGTCAAGTCATGCTTAAAATTAATCATTCCCCCCACTCATACCAAGCTTTCAAATTTTGCTAGGTTGGTAGAAACTTTATTTTTTTTTGTGTGTGAGAAATCACATCAGATATGGAAAAGTCCAGTTGTTACTTTCAAAAGAAAAAGTATGATAAAAAAGAATCAGAAAAATATAATTTTGAGCCAGTGGCTGTTTAGCTCAGTTGGACAGGTGAGTGAAAACAGACAATTCTTAACTATAATCTTAGTGTGGTTTGTGTTTATAATACAATGTATTCATTTCCTTTTTATGATAGCCAGTAGATCTTCATGATTTCAATTATGCATATATACTATATTTAAGATATATTGTAATTACACATTTGTAATTTGTACGTTCAAACAGAGAAAATAAAGCTTTTGTAGGAGCAACTTTCTCATTCATACACAAACACCATCCATACATACATACATACATACAT
>JAECUM010048040.1:0-12223 GCA_016617855.1 Megalonaias nervosa
TATATATATATATATATATATATTGGAGGAATGTTCTAAATGATACTGTTTCCATTCATATACATTGGCCTATTTCCTGTAAGTGAGAGAAGTCTACAGTATTTATTCAGCAGAGTCAGGTATGACAGGATGTAAAATTACATGGAACTCAAAGTATAAAGTTGAGGTGGGAACAAAAAAGGTAGTGAAAGAGGGAATGAAAGAGGGAATAATTTGGAAGGTGTTAGTGGAGCACAGATATTCATGTTCAGTAAAAACTTATAAATGATGATATCCCAACTCCACTCATTTTTTTTTCATTTTCTCTCTCCTACCCTCCTTCCATTTTGGTGGCAAGGTAAGAGCTGTCCCTATCAATAAATTATTGGCAGCACATATGGTCATTAACCTTCCTTGTCTTATTGTAAGGGTTATTCACTATAAATCTAAATATATTAGTACACCATTTTAGGAATGTGAGCAAGGAAATGCTTTCACAAATTTTTTATTGAGGTTAAGATCATATGTAATCATGTGAACACAAACAGCTGTATATACTTGCTTATAAATCAAGTCCAACTGCAAACAACATAGACCCTGATCCGCCCTTGCATGATGCACCAGCAGATCAGGGTCTGTGTTGACCTCCTGATTACTCTTAACAAACTGCATAGACCCATGTCTGCTGGTGCATTATGTGATGGCAGGTCTGCATTTGGTCTTGACCTATGATTACAGAGAGAAGCATACTAGAAAGACAGACCTGTATTTGTGTCATAATTTCTCCAATATTTATGTCATATAGTTTGCCCATCATTTCATTGGTTCATGTGTACATCCATCTCTTAACATTTGCTTGTCCAGTCAGTAATTTTGTAATTCATGTCCAAGTATATATCATGACTAGGCATTGTGTCATGTACCGCAGAGATGCTATGGTAGCTCATTTGGTACAACGTCAGACTTGTTATCCAAGGGTTGCAGATTTGATACCTTAACCAGGTCGGCTGTCTTTGTGTGTCCTTGGGGAATCCATTTCCTCAGTATGATAAAGCCAATACTGTGTTAAAAGTGCCAATAAAACCCACAAAAACAAAACACAGATATTGTGTGCCATAGCAAGGCTCTTTCCACCAAATCAAGGTCTCAGCAAAGAGAAAAAAAAAAGACCAACATTCTTATGCAGAGTATAGCTTTTGAACCACTAAAGATAATTTACTGAAACGTTAACCAGTTATACATTGTAAATCGTGCCTAGGCAGTTTTTCACATACCATAGCCATGCCCCCTGCCTCAAGGTAAAGGTCATGAGAAGGGAAATATATCCACTTATATACCAGGGTTGTCCAACATACAGTCCATGGTCTGGAGTCTGCTTGCCAAATGTTTCTATTTGTCCTGCAAACTGCCAGTCTTTAATAACTTGTGCTGACTGACAGTAGAAAACATGTCAAGTTTATAAACAGCTCCATGAGTGAGAAAAAAAATTGCATTGTGGCTGCTTATGTGAAAATGTTTGACTTCTTGTTTTAAACTACTGATGTTGTAAATTTGGGCCTTTTCTATATTTTGACTTGACAGTATCTCAAGTATTAACATTGATACCTCAAGGTCAAGGCCACATCAAGAGATACTGTAAGTAATTGGTTGTGTCCTTATCTAGGCTGACACTTTCAACCCTAAAGATATTTTGATGAAACTTTACACAGCTTATACAATTGACAAGACCCTGGCTCAAAAGGTCAAGGTTATGAGTAGTGAAATGTCATGAGACTGGCTTATCAGTGCCATTGACTGTAATCATTCAGTGCCATTGACTGTAATCATTCAGTGCCATTGACTGTAATCATTCAGTGCCATTGACTGTAATCATTCAGTGCCATTGACTGTAATCATTCAGTGCCATTGACTGTAATCATGTTAGTAGTTGTTGTTAATCATCTTGTTTGCCATCATTTCATCAGTTTTTATAAAAAGCATTACCAAGAAATGTTTTTATTTTTGTTTATCAGTAATTTGCTAAAGTTTTATGTTGTTAATATGATTTACTTGAAAATGTGGCTTGAATTTCATGACACATAAAAGTTAAAAGATAGTGATTTATAGCTGAAGTAAATATGGCATTATTCTCAGTGCTCATCCATCTGCTGTCAGAAGTATCCTTTGATATCCTTCTTTAGCTCAGAGTATACTGTGATATCCTATTTTGGTTCAGTATCCTGGAATATCCTATTTTAGCTCAGTGTCCTGTAATATCCTATTTAAGCACATAGTATCCTGTTATATCCTGTTCACTGTTTTAACTTTCACTTTAGTGTCAATATTCGATCAATGGATTTTTATATAAAATCTCTTTTTAAAAAGAAGTGGGTCAATAATTTAAAAGAACGTCTCAGTTCATTTTCAGGCAATGAGTTCAGCAGAGTTCTTGTCCATATTGTTTATGATCTTTCTTTTCTAGTCAGAAATTCTTTTGAATAATTTTCTGTATCTGCATTCTTCTATTTATAGCTCAGACTAGAACTCCAATTGACCGCCTGGAAGTTGAGCGTTATGAACCCGACACACAAAGCATGCAGTTGTCATGGCAACGTGTTGACATCCCACCATTTGATATCAAGGATGAGCCACTGATGTACATGTTGGAGTACAGAGTTCCACATATTTCTGACTGGCGCACTCTAGTGAGTGGCATACCAATGACTCGTTACCGTGTGACAGAGCTTATGCCGGATCAAGACTACCAGTTCCGGGTACGAGCTTTGAGTCCTTATGGCATAAGTCAGCCATCACCAGTGTTGCCAGTGTCTTACAGACATTTTTCCACTGGTATGTTAAATATTTTCATTGTTTCGATTGATTACAAATCAATGGACAATATCAAACCTTTTTGATAGACAAAATAAATTTATTTATTTGTCAGAATACTTATACACAATACATACTAGCTAAATCTTGCTTTCTCTATAATCTGCTCAGTCTGATTAATGGCATAATCCACTTTAGATCAGTGGCAATATTATTTAGAACACGTTAATTTTGACATGTAAATTTTCTGCCTCATGCAAGGTTTTTCACACACACAAATATGCCATTTCTGAAGTGGCTATGAATGATGAGAAATCCACAAGACATAACCTAATTGTTTTTTTTCTCAAACTATAGTATTACCGTGAAGCTTCAGGGTGACACTTGACTTTCCTTTTTATTAAAAATGATAATGGCATTGAGGCTTTATTTGTTCATGTCCGTCTTTTTATCCATACATTTATCCATTTACACTTACTATGAATCCTGTTTGGAGGATTGTGAAAAACCACTAAACATAGACAAATTTAGCTTACATATTTGTAGGCATATGTTGGTGATTATAGAAAGTTTAAAATTTTCTTATACATTTTTAAAACTAGTTGGACTTTTGACTTTTTATGGCATGAATTTGCAAAAACTACTTAAATTAGACCAAATGAAATGTGGCAGGCATTTTTATATTGATATGCAGTTTTGAGGCCAGTACAGCAGGTTTTCAAAGTTTTGTGAAAACATTTTTGAATATTTTGGAGTTATATTTTTTTGACTAAACCTTATTTTAGCAGAAACCACTTGAAATCAACCTTAGAAATTTGGTATGTATATTTTGTGCATATGTAGATGATGTGGCTTAATTTTCGTGCAGTTATACAAATTTTTCAAAGTTTCCCAAAAAATTTTACTTAGACTTTTTGGTCAGCAGTGTTGCATATTTTTTTACAAACATAAGCATATTGTTTTAAAAATTGTATGAAATTTATTTTATTTTATATTAATAGTTTCATAGTTTCTGTTGATGGAAGCAGAATGATGCATCAATTTCAAACGCTTCTTAATCTGTCCACGAATACCAATTCCAAACATAAGTACATTTTAGTATGAAAATATTCTTGTATCCATTCTTGTGAGTCGAGCATAAAATTTGACTTCTTACGTGTTCTAAAGTGTCAAATAGATATGGATATTGAAAACAATTTCAACATTGAGACTTTGTGAACCATATCACGTGCAAATCTTTCTCATTGCAGCTCCAATAAGACCATTGTACACAGGTCAGCTGGAGATAACTGATTTTGAACCTGATGGCTTGCGGTTGTCATGGCGACCACCAGTCCTGGACACCAGTCAACAAATCAAATACAAAGTTGAGAGACAGGAGCCACCTCGTCTAGACTGGGTCCCTCTGGCCAGTGGTTTGACAGACACATCATACAGAGTGACTGGTTTACATCCTACTAAGGATTACAAATTTCGGGTCATCCCTGAGGTTGGAGGTCATCATTATGAGCCTACACCACCAGCATCACTGTCAACTATTCCAGGTGAGAACTTTTAAAACAATGAATAGATGGAATAGTTAGCTTTTTCTGTAAGTATAGTGATAATCTATAAGAGAAACCCTCTCTAGAGAGGACACTCTTCTATAAGGCCACGTTTTGCTGCAGGTGTGGCATAACAAGAGATTGTAGGACAATTACTCAAATGTTCATTTATAGACAATATTTATTGAATTACCATTTATCAGAGTGCTGAAGAATGCTGTATGTGCTGTGCCCAGCTGCAAACAGTACAGACCCAGATCTGCTATTGCATAATGTGCTGGCAGATCAAGGGTCTGTGTTGTGTGTTAGGAGTAATCAGTACAACAAACAACATAGACCCTGATCTGCTGGCACATTATGTGATGATAGATCAGGATCGGTGCCATTTCCAGTTGGACTTAACTTACAGGTGAGTATATATGTTATGTTGAATATTACAATTCTCATCAGTAGTTTTCATCATTAATCTGTAATCTAAATTGGTTATGTTTTTAAGAATTTGATGAGACTTCTGCATTGAAGTGTTTGATGAAATACCTTTAATTATTGAATTTTATGACCTATATACAAGGTAATTAAAGCAAGTTATAAAGTGTGTTAGAGAAAAAAAATGTACCTAGAGTCGGGTGTTGTTAGTCAATAACATACACTTTCTGGAAGTTATGTTTCACATTGGACCATAGAACAGTGTTGTATTAGGTAAAGCAATGTTTTCACTATGTGACTGTTGGTTCACACAAAAATTGGACCATAAAACTGACAAGTTCATGAACCTCATTATGACATGTATTATATCATTGAACATGAAATGTAAGACTTTCTTTAATATGTGAATATGCAAGGAACATTAAGTCAGAAAATTTATGCAGCAAGGTTTCTAAACCTTGCATTACCATATGTGGTCTGTTTTTAAGAAATAGATTCAAAATTTACATTTATTCTGTTGATTTGAACTGTCTGAGAAGAAAGATTCCAAACCAATATTAGTTTTAATACTATTCATATTTATAAGAGTATTTTAAGTGTGTAACTTTTTGACTACAAGTAAGTTACCAATATTCTTATTTAACAGTTCAAGATTGCTGTAAATTGGATATCAAAATAATCTTCTTCTAAAACCTGGAGTTTAAAAACTTTTCAAGTTCTGATAGCAATCTCTTGTGGCAGAATTAGTAACAAATGCCACATATGAGCTGAAAGTAATAAGAGTTGGCATTAAATTTCTTATAGTTCGTCCTCGTATGCCAATTCAAGAGCCCAAGTTGCGTGAACATGGCCCAGATTCAGTTCAGCTGTCATGGCCACCAGCAGAATTTCCAATTTACCAGCGACAGAGGATGCCACTGTACTATAGCCTAGAGATGATGGAGTTACCGAGTACAACCTGGGTCCCTGTGGGTAGACGTATCCCAGATACAACTTACACTGTTACTGGCCTGCGACCTGATCGTGACTACAAGTTCCGCGTGAGAGCAGTGACTGACTTTGTTTCTAGTGAGCCAAGCTTGCCAGTTACTTTCTATAGAAGGCCAGGTACTATAATCTCTATGGTTGTGGTTATTATTGTGTTAGCAGTTAATGTTTATTTTAACTATAAAGTGACATTTTTAGTGAGTTGAATTTAAAATAAAACTGATAATTTATCAGTTCATTGTAGAAATAAACATAGCACAAATTATTTTATAATGATAATCCATTCATGTACAAGTTTTATTTTGTTTTCAGTTTTCAGAGGTTTTGCTTTATATTGTTACATTTTTCATTTTTTTCCTTCAGCTCCAACCTTCCCACACCATGAGCCATTGGTGAAAGATGTCTCAGCCAATGCCATCTTGTTGACATGGCAACCAGCCTTACTCCCAAGTGGAGGAATAGCAGCACCAGTTACGTACCACATAGAGATGCAAACACCACCTGGTGTCTCCACCTGGACCACAATTTTGGCAAACCATCCATCATGCAGTGCACGTTTGACTGACCTTCGACCTGACCTTGATTACCTGGTCAGGGTTAGGGCACAGTTCAAGGATATCCTTACTGAGCCAACACTGCCTGTGTATATCCCAAGACGTGCAGGTAGGTCTAAAATGAAGACTTTAATTTTGCTTTATTATTACTGTGAATTCCTTTTCAGTTTTCATAGGTATACGTACATTAACACTGCATCCTAGAATTCTTTTGTCCTTGGTCCTAGGCAAGTTTGGAGTTGGTTTCATAGCACCAACCTTTGGGGAGAGGGTCAAGGGGGAATAACTTGTACATTATACAATGTTATTTGAAATTTTTGTGTTTTCCTTTATAGTTCATGAGCACAAGTTTATTTCATTCTGTATGCATACTGTTATTTTTGGAATCCTCAAACTTTGTGAGTGGATGCATCTTGAAGAGTACAATGCCCTCATTATAAAAAGTAGGTCACTTACTTTCAGGCACAGACAACTAATTCAGTTTCCATAGACAGTAACGCTAATGTTTTACAAAGTTACAGATATTTATAAGTAATACTTAAATCCTGTGTAGAAAGAGTACACTATTAACAAACTGATATGCTGAGTGACTTATTTTAGAGAAGTACCTTGTAGGTGTATGCAATCAGATTCAACGTGAGAACATTTCCCATTTTATATCTTTTTGCCTCGAAATGTCTCCCCATTTACATTGAGAGTGCCTCTTTTTTTCAGCTGCATTGAAATGAAAATAGTATTGGTTTCAAGCCTAATATTCATCCATATGTTGGCCTGTTGTGAAAAGAAAAACTTCATTTGAACTTCCTGTAATTACTTTTAGCAAATTATTTACCTTCATTTAATACTATTCAACACATAGACTGGTTCCATAACTCACCAAATAATTAGTTACATGTGTGCTGAATTTGGTTAAATTTTGTGTTTATGTTTATTTCTTGACATCTGTGGGAGGTCTTGGGTTTGAACCCCAACCAAGTCATACCAAGAGTTACAAAAATGGTACTAACAGCTGCCTCGCAAGGTCCTAAGCATTAAGAGGTTAGTGTTAGGACTGGTCGGCCTGGTGTCAGGATAATGTGACTGGGTGGGACATCATGTTACATGTCTGCAGCATGATGCCCCATTGCTAGACATAACGATAAACTGTCCCACTGCAGACATCGTAGTGATATGACTGAAACATTGTTAACACACACACACACACACACACACACACACACACACACACACACACACACACACACACACACACACACACACACACACACACACACACACAGAGGCCTTGTCATCAAAATTGGTGAGTATTGTATTGCTTTTCTATAAGTATATACATCATATCTTAAATGCAGGTCATTGATCTACATTTCACATTTTACTAGTTTAGGTGAAGTTTTATATTTACTTCATGATAATATAGGATATTTGCATGCTGTGTACACAATGTCCTACTTACAATTATCAAACTTGGTGGGATGCATACAGGGTATGCATCTTGAGGAGTACTGTAGTGGTACTTCTCTTATAAGTATCTCCCTCCCCCCAGTTAGAGGGAGGAGAATGCCGTGTAGGAGAGAGTGGCCATTTTGGACATGGATCAGTAATTACATATGAAATAAGAAAGTCACAGCCATTTTGAGACAATTTAAATTTTGAATTAAAAATCACATGGCATCAGTTTGATGGAAGCAGTTATTAATGACATAACATTTCTTTGTTGAATAATCATCATATATTTCTTATATGTGTCTTAAGAATAATATTTTGATTCACATCACCTGTCACCTAATTTTTCATTTGTTAAATTTGAGTATAATTGGTTTTCAGTCAAACTTTGGCTCCCTTCATGTACAGCTTCAGCTATTTGTTTTTTATGAAACTTTTTATACTGTCTGATCTAAATGGATAATACTTTAAACCACAAAATGTCTGCAAGCAAATAACCTTGTAATTTTGCCAAGAAATAATACTTGTGAAAGACTGATTCAAGAAAATTATATCCCTGTACTGAGATATTTATTAATTCACAATAATATTGTATTGACTAGCTTGCAAAAGCCAAAATAAATGAAATATTATGATTCACAGTAGATTTCTCTTAACTTTTTTTTCATTAGTGCCACCTCGTCTGCCATGTGATGAGCCATATCCCGTAGAGATTGCCCCAAATGCTGTTAAGTTGCAGTGGCGATCAGCAGAACTTCCAGTCCACATCAATGATTACTCTCCTGTCACATACCGTGTTGAGGTACAGGAGCAGCCTGACAAATCCTGGGTTACTGTTGCTCGTGGTATCCCTCATACTGACTTCAAGATCACCAACCTTAATCCAGAAAAAGATTATATGTTCCGCATCAGGGGAGAGAATGACTATGGCCTCAGTGAGCCGACAAGGCCAGTTCACATTAAGAAGAGAGCAGGTATATCATCTTTGATGATCAGTGTTTTATAAATCAAGAATATACAATTTTATTGGTGTTTTATATTTCAAGGCTATGATCTTTGATCTCAGTGCTTTTGAATAGTTGACAAAGTTGTTTAGTAGACTATCAAGTCTAACCATACAATGTAGACATGGGTATACCATATATGCTCACTTACAAGTCACATCCAATTGCAGACAACATAGACTCTGATCTGCTGTTGCATAATGTGCTGGCAGATCAGGGTCTATATCGGTTGTTCTACTGACTGCTCCTTACAAATTGCATAAACCCACATCTGCTAGCACATTATGTGATGACAGATTTGGGTCTGCACAGTTTGTAGTTGGACTTGACATATAAGCAAATATATATGGTAAGTATGCAGTTTTCTATTTATCACAATTATTACAGACCCTGAAATGGATAATTTTATCAAATCTGTTTGTATTTCATGTGCACTATATTTACATTTGAAATGCATTCAAAGTTCATTTTGATTTTGTTCCATTTCCATTCCATTCATATTTGTTGTCAGCTGTCATGTTGTTTTTCATTACAGTCTTTTTGCTTACATTCATTGTTTTCTTTGACTTTTTTCTATTTTCAACAAATCGAAGTGTCTTCATTGAAGTTATATATTCTGTTTTAAAGGGAGATAACTTTTGTAGCTTGTCTCATTAAAAATGTGCTTTAATAAATAGGAAATGCACATAATGCAAATGACAGCGTTGAATTGAAGATAAATAAAAATGTGGTTGTGGAGTAATAATCAGTAACCTTTATTTCTTTTTTTGTTTGGTTCAAATACAAATTGTATGGATATAGACACTGCTGATGGAATCATGTCAGTGGCATTTGACTACATTGACAAGAAAAATATCACAGTTTGTGATGAGTGAGAAAAATGGCTCACAGTGTAATAATTTGATCCTGGATTTATTGCCTGAAAATTTAGTTTAAGCTTGAAAGTAAATGATTTTCAAATCCCTTCATCAGATGCATTTGCATTTCAAATGTTTTGATTTATCATTGCTCATTCTGCATTCACCATTAGGAATTTGCACTCTTTTCTTAAAAATATATAATTTCATTTGTATCCATTCATTTCACTTGTGTTCATTCTGCATTTCATTTGTGTTCAGTCTTCATTCTGTTTTCTTTTTTACTGGTAAAATTACCCATTTTAGGGTCTTTACATACATTTAGCATATCTATATCATGTAGAAGACTTGTAACTGTGATATTAATATGCAGTTTTGTAGTTTTTTTTCATGAAGTTATAATCCATTTTATACTGTTATTATGACCTGCATCTTCTATACCATCCACTAGCATGCCTTCAGAAACCCTTAGATGTCTACTCTCTGATTATGCTTCTTTCTTTAAGTTGATTTCTACAAGGATTATTTGGTAGCAATGTATTGAATTATGAGATGTCAGTTTTGAATTGTTAAAGCCAAGGTGGATAACTCAAGGGTGTTCATACTAACTATACGATTTTCACATTCAGCTGAGATAGTTGCAGAAAAAATGTGATTCACCTAATGATGATACAGTCATACTGCTTCTCATTGAGCTTGCAATGGTATGCACAATATCTAGCTTGACAGTGTACTCAGTAAAGGCTTGTTTGAATGTGGTATAGAGTATTCAGTTGAATGCAATGTCCCACTTGACACTGTACTCAGTAAAGGCTTGTTTGAATGTGGTATAGAGTATTCAGTTGAATGCAATGTCCCACTTGACAGTGTACTCAGTAAAGGCTTGTTTGAATATAGAATAGAGCATTCAGTTGAAAATGCTCTGTCTAACTTGACAGTGTGTGCTCAGTAAAGGCTTTTTTGAATATGGTATGGAGTATTCAATTGAATGCAATGTCTCACTTGACAGTGTACTCAGTAAAGGCTTATTTGAATGTGGTATAGAGTGTTCATTTGAATGCACTGTTTAACTTGACAGTTAGTGCTCAGTAAATTGAATTTGGTTTAAAGTATTCCGATGAATCCACTAAAACATATAATGTCATATCTCAAATGCCTTTTTGTCCATTACCATTTCAGTCAGATGTGAAAATGATATGTTGGTATTTACCCATGCTCTGGCTAAGTCTGATATTCTTTCCATCAGTGTGATTACTACCACATTTTGCACATTCCTTCAGTTCCACTAGCAGAGACCTTTATTTCTGTATGTATTCACTGTCTTCTCTGTGTTGCTCACTTTTCTTGGTCCCCGTTGGCACACTCTTTTACATCATTTTTATTGCCTGCCATTCTGCTACAGCACCAATGGAGAATGCATCTTTTTGCCTTAATTCAAGTGGTAGCAACATAAACATATTGACAGTTCATTTTATGAGAATGATGAAGGCATGATTTCCGACTGTAGAATAACCATAATGAGTTATACATCTGAGCAGTCAGTCTGAATACAGGGGTATACTGCATTAATGTGGTAGTTGAGGTCAATAACTGATGACTACCAAACCATGGTATCACAAGAATGATAGAATTATTGAATAGAGGAGGAGGGGAATAAAGAAATTGTTACTCAAACATATCTCCCTCTCTCTCTGTCTCTCTGTCTCTCTCTCTCTCTCCATATATATATATATATATATATATATATATATATATACAGTATATATATATATTGCTTGCATCATTTAATCTATTCTATTTCTAAGTGATCAATGATATAAATAACATGACATAAACAAGATGACATCATAGCTTAAAGTTTTAACCTAACATAAATGTTTTATTCTTTAACGAATAATTGACATGGAAATATGCATATACAGTACAGATAAATGATATTTTAATACATAAAAATACATAAAACTGGATTTTAAAGATACACATATCTCTATTGATAACTATATAAAAAATTTATGAATAAATAGAGATAAACAGCTTTATTAATATTTTTATTATGTATAATGCACATTTTAAAAAAAAAATAATAAAAAAATTATATATTATACCTTGATATATTATTGACGAATGTTCGGTATTTCATCAGAACTCAAATTATATAATAAAAAATTATTATGTGCATAATACTTATAATCATATAAATAAATAAGTAGTTTATAAGTATTTTATAATTCTGAGATGGAACATCTGCTAAAGGAAACCTATTGGATTCACCATCTTAATACAGTATATCCAAAAGGTCTCAATTCCAAAACTCTGTGCAACATTCATTATTTATTTAAATTAGTTTTTAATTATGTCCCCTGTTTACAATTAGTTAGGAATATTTTTTATATTATTCTAATTTACAGAATAACTTAAATAGCGAAAGTATAAACTAATATCATAAAAATAAGTTTACTAACTCTTTAAAAATGAAGGAGCATTTTAAAATTAATTTTCAATATATTATGATTAATTATTTTTAAAATACTTATTTATTTATATAATTATAAGTATTATCCACATCGTAATTTTTTATTATATAATTTGAGTTCTGATGAAATATTGAACATTAGTCA
>JAECUM010048041.1:0-24463 GCA_016617855.1 Megalonaias nervosa
ACACAAAAAAAGAAACCCGAGTACATGTATTTAATCCAAATACTTTTTCTAACAAGGCCATATCTGATAGCGGAACAGCATCATTTGTATAAATCTGAAAGGCGTTCAGCAAGAACGCTTTGTCTCAAATTTAAAACAAAAATGTGTTAAGTGTTTTTAAAAGCTAATAAAGCTTTACTAGTTGCAGTCACATTTAATGGCAGTGGCACCATTTGTATAAGCTTAAAAACCTTTAATGCCCGAATTATTTCTGTAAAACTTTATTTTTTTAATTTTTTATTTTATTTTATTTTTATGTTTAATTATTTTTTTTATTGTCATTCAAGGAATTTCCATTTTTAGTAACGGAAATCATATTGGATAACAACTCGGCGTAAACAAGTTATTACCATAGTGCTGTTTGTCAAATGTGCTCAATTTCTGCTTGGAAGTTTCTGAGAAGATGTTATTGTTCAAGGTTTTATTTTTAGAAAGAGCGGCCATATTGGCGATGATTGCCGTCAATAGTACAAATCTGGGCAGATTTTGATTAAATTTCATCAGCGCTTCAAGTTTGTACAAAAATAGAAAAGCCACCATTACTAATTGTAGAAAATAAAACATTGTCAGAACTGATGGGGAGGATAAAACAGCGTAAAACTTCAGTATGGAATACGGCCCGACAACGTTGGTCTCCGCTGTCAGAAAACAAATGCGGAGACCTACTTGTTGGTCTAACTGACTACTATTGTTTTCTCTAGGACCTTTTCTGATTTGTACCATTATCAAGATCTGACCAAGTTAGAGCGCCCTCTTGCCAAAAATTAGATGAAAATGATCCTCTTCTTTGAAATATTTTCAAACCAACTTTTCAAACCTTAATGCCAACACTGTGCTTTCCTATTCCAAGTGATAAGCTTTCCTAATGTTAATGACATTATTGCTTTTTATTTCGTGTGATCAAGATAGCAGTGCAGCGGCCCGGAAAAAGCTATAAGCCTTACGGTTTTGTCTCCCTTGCATCAAGCAAGGTATTAATTTGTCCTTCGAGCATACAGTTGATGCTGGATGTATGTTTCTGTCTGGTACATGGCAATTATGTAATTTAAGTTTGTTTTGCTATCATTTTCATATTGTAGATTTAAATAAAAGCGATTTATCGGTATAGTCACTAATGTTTAAGTCAAAAGTACTTTCAAGTTAGTTTGAATTAAGATGATTCATATAGTGATTTTATTTCCATTACGGAGAAAGAGGTCAGTCTCGCGTGCTATCTTTATCAAATCTTCGTGGAGGAAACAAACCAAGACGAAACCCCAAAATTATGTTGGAAACCAAATATTTTTCCTGGTGATAAAGAGAACTCTTTACAAAAACCCATGCCGTTTGATTTGGATTATTTTTTTAAATTTCGATACCTGGTAGCCAGCAAACATAGTCAAAAATGATTAAGGGAGCATTTTGCTCGATCGTAACATTTATTTCTGTCTGAATCAAAGTTTAAAAGGGACCTGGATATATTTGTAGCGACACTTCCAAAAGCTGGTAAGTTTCTGGCGAATGAAACATCGGCTACATATGCTAGAAACAGGCCATTATAAAGAATCACAGGCGTCGAAAATAACATTCAACGACAATTCAATAATCAACGAATTTAATATACCTTTTATTTTTATGATGTATGAGAGGATAACAATAAATCTAGGTACACTATATGTGAGCAATTAGATTACAAATTAACAGGTTTTTTAAATTTTAAGTTGAGGACACCAAGGAGGAAAGTAAGAATTTAAGAATAACGAATAACGCTGGACAACGATTTGTTGATGCAGGTCACACAAGTGACAGTTGTATTGAAAATAATATTATGTTCATATGATATAACATGCATAAAGTTATTTAAAATATGACTTTAGTAGAGTATGTGGTAAACTACTTATTTGAAATTTCCATAGTAAATTCTACCTCTGAAAAATTGGTAGCTGACTAGGTTTTACCAAACTACCCAGACCTGAATGTAAATTTTTTAAACATCAAACCAAAAATAAAATGTTTGGGAGCTGAGACGCCATAACACTGCAACCATGCAAGTCACCCACTTTGCATGGGGCCTGTGCAGCCCCAAAATGGATAGCGGTCCGTATCAATTTTGCTTTTCGCTCCGTTACCCATATATTCGTACACCCTAAAACTATATTCCTTTGGATGAACGAGTCACGGACCCCACTCCTGGGTCTGTTTGGCCCGAGAGGATCTGTATTGTTTGATTTACAGTGTCCAACAAAACCCATTTCACCCTTCATCACAAATATCCTTGCGCTAGCGCAAATAGTTTTCATGTTACTCATGTAAGTTTTTATATACCCAAAAATCTTTTAAACTCTTTGTGGCGTCATTAGGTCATTATAAATAAATAACAACGTGTTTGAGGGACGTCGAAAATGGCGAATATTAACAATCGATGTCATTGTCTTCGATAAAATTCGCACACCCTGCCGTTTGCTCGAAAGTAGTGTAGTGGGATAGAATAGCGTCAATGGGAATTAGCATTACAGACCCTCCTGGGTACGTTTACGGACACGATTTATAGCCTCAAAAGCACACCCTGGGACTGTATAGCCTCAATGGGAATTTTGTATAGCGACTAGCACACCCTGGGACTGTATAGCCTCAATGGGAATTTTGTATAGCGACAAGAGGAATGGAACAGGAAGGGTGACGTCACGGTACTGGACAGTTGCAACAATGTAGCAAGGACGTGACGTCATGCTACCTGTGTCATTTCTATATACAAACACGAATCATTCGCGTTCGAATTTGTGGATATTATAACTCTCTATACACAAGCCATCAGCCAATCAACAGTACTAAAAACAGCAACTACAAAAAATCAGCCACTGTTTCGTAGGCTGATGGCTTATACCAAATTACTTAAATACATAGAATCACGAACCATTCGTGTTCTACATCAATTTAATTCCTTCAACAATGTAGCAAGTACCGTGACGTCATGCCACCTGTGTCATTTCTATATACAAACACGAATCATTCGCGTTCGCGTTTGTGTATAGCAAGTACTGTGACGTCATGCCACCTGTGTCATTTCTATACAAAGTTTGAATCATTCGCGTACGTGTCAGTGAATAGTATAGTATAGTATGTTTTATATATTCTCTTTTTTTTCCATAGATTGATGAACATCAATCTATCATACACAAATTATAAAATCGATTGACAAAATTTTTTAGGTAAGAGATTAATGTTTTGGGGAGTTAAATATAAATTATACAATCGAATAAAAAAAATTTGTAGGCAAGAAAGAATAAATATCTTTTCGAGACAGTGGAATGGCTCTGAAAAGGGCCTTTGGTTTTTTGCTTCTATTGTCTCCAGTTCTTCCACCAGCTTCTTAATTTTCCAATGATTCCTTTCTTCTTTTTTTTCTTTTCTTCTTCTGGTATCCAGTCTGGATGTCCCATAGCTCTAAATTTTAGCTGTATTTTCATCCAGTTCTTATTCAGTCTGTCAAAGTTCTCTTTCTCTTTTTGGTTTTCCTTCTCCCTTCTCTCTTTTGTCCATATCTCTTTGATTTTTTTCACCTCTTCTCCCATTACCTTTTTTATAATCTCTTCTCCTTTCTTTAATCCGTCTAAGCCTTTTTTGACAGAAGACCACTCGGTTAAATGGAATACGTCTTCCAAATAGCATCTGACTTCTATAACAATATCAATCACTTGTTTCAAAGTTCCCACTCGTACATATTTAAGTTGTATAAAGCCTCTCAACTTCTCCGCTTCCTCCACTATCATCCCTTGTAAGTCAAAACTGGCTACTTTCAGTCTGGTCACCAAGTCTTGGCTGCCTTTGAATCTCCATTCCTTTTCAAGCCTATCCAGTATGTATGATCCATCCATCATCCAATACCAACTGTCTTTTAATTGGTTAATTACTTCCATCTTGATAGGTGTTGACTAGTCAACGTGGGTAGCCAGACTCACTAGCGTTCCGCGTTATATACGTCAAGCACGGACGTGAACGAAAACATCCCTTACACTCACTTCACATATTATATTCTATCCACACCAACGAATGAGAAAGCATAAAACACACACCCATTTACTATCCACACCAACGAACGCGAATCCATAAAACACACACCTATTTACTATCCACACCAACGAATGAGAAAGCATAAAACACACCTATTTACTATCCACACCAACGAATGAGAATGCATAAAACATACACACACACCTATTTACTATCCACACCAACGAATGAGAATGCATAAAACACACACCTATTTACCATCCTCACCGAATTAGAATGCATAAAACATACACGTATATACTATCCACACAAACCAACGCGAATGCATAAAACCCTACTCGGTTTTAGTGTCGGAACGCTATGATAGAGAATGTCATGGTAAGGGATAGAGAGAAGTCAAAGAGCATTTGTAATGATAAAATTTTTTGAAAACAAACAACAGACACATTTTTTTCAAAACACAACATTTTTCCTTCAACCAACAACTAACCACTAACAAGTAACAATAACATCAAACAAATTATTTTTGACAAGGTTGACAACGTTGTGAAATCATGTGAGATTTCCACTGATGGAAGTCATGAGGCCATTGATGTACACTACGTTTCCTATCTAAAGACAAAAGATAGGCATAATGGTCACAAAACCATCGATCTACTTTCTCATCGTTTCTAGAAGAGTGACGATCAAAATAAGTCACTAAATGTTCTAAAGGATATCCAAGACTGCGTTGATGAAGAAAATACACACAATATTGTCCACACACCATGGAATCTGTGCCTTGTAATTTCACATTATTGAATTGTGTCGTCTGGGCATTTCTTCTCATAAAGTCAATGATATCGTCCTCCAAAGGGGGTAATCCATAAGAATCAAAATATTCCACGCAATCCTCTTGAGGGAAGTAGATGGCAACCCAGTGAGTTCCTGGGAGATGACTGTCGTCAGTGTTGATGCCATAAGCTTGATGGTCTTGAGGTTTGCGATGAGGTAGTTCATCTTTAGCGCACACGACAGGACTCCAAGAAGCAGTATACGAACTATTGTTCAAAAGGTAATAAAGTTCCCAGGTATCCATTTTTTTGTTGTGCTGTTGTTTTTTTTCACAGGTAATGATAAGTCATCAATTCAATTCTGACTTTTTGTTTGAAACGCTCTGTCAAGTAGCCGTTTCTTCGCCTTGTCTCCGCACTCTGGGCTAAGAGAGCTTCGATGCGATAGATCTCTATGGAGGGCAGGAATGATCACGCAAGCCTTTATACCACTCATGCAACACTTCTTCTTCCGAGATGAGATCCCAAGCGTCGTCCAGATACTAGTCCAATTTTTCCTCTTGACTCATCATCATACATTTATCGTGTTGAATTTGACTGGGATGATCGTTTTGACAACCATAACAATATTTCTTACTCAGTTCCGTAATTGTATTCGCCAGGTGTTTAGCAAAACAGGACACTAAATGTTGTTCTTGTTCTGACCATCTGGACGTGACCACTACCTCGTCCTCTTTGTCTTGGTCTTGGGGTTCTGTTTTCACGCTATCCTCCCATTCCATGTCCAAAGATTCTCTATCGTTTAATCAGGGATAGGAGTCTTCCATTGTTTCTAATAGTCTAGAATGACTTCTCTCAAACTATTGATTTCGATGGTATTATCGAATTCGGCATAAAAGATGACGTTGACCGTCTCGGTGAGAGCTTCTGCAAACTGAAGTTCCACACGCAGTTGACCAGATTTTATAGGGTGGAAATGTCCCTCGTCGCTGCCTTGGTTTGGAGTGAAACCAAAAGCCCACAAAGTGTAACCTCCTTCATAATCTTCGTACGAAATACCGTGACTGGTGTTGGTTCCTAGCTGTCCGGTAGCTTCGTAAAGGAACAAGTACGATCTCAGGTAATTCTTCTGGGCAAAGTTAGGTTCGAAGGGTCTGGTACACAAGGTCTTGCCATCGCGACTGACTTCGATCTTGGACACTCTGTAGTGCTTAAACTGGAAAGGATTTTGATCGTGGGCTCCGTTGAGGGCTGCATTACTGACGATGCCAACGATTAAACGTTTGGGTAACTGTCCTTGGAACAGATGATCTTCGATCTTGGATCGGAGTCCAGCAGCAATGGTGAATATTTTCACTTCTACACGTCGTATCGGATACTTGGCGGTCGATCTGCTCAATGTTTGACTGATGTCGTTTCCCGCTTTAGGTAACACTTCTACGCGATGCACGTAAAGTCTGGCTTCTTGGATGATGGTTTTGTACTCGTTGGCATGAGCCATCAAATGGAAAGCGACACTGCTGCGATTGAGTCTCAGGCGAATATCCACTCCGTTGTGGTTGTGGTTAAGTCGACGACGGGGACGTGTACACGACAGGCACTCTTTCTTGGCACCAGTGGTGAAACAGATGGGTACGAAATCGCAAATAATCGGGAGTGGTGGGTTTTAAATCCACGAGTAAATAGGCATGTGGGGTTTGAGTGTCATCGTCGTACGCATGAGTCAGCCAAGGCGTTCCTAACTGTTTGGCTAACATTTGCACTTGCGATTTATCTCTAGGGCTTTTAAACAACACCACGTAATGAGCATTGAGACTGATGGTGCGATGGGCTTTACTTTGTTGAAACAAATTTTGAGTGATGTAAATGACACTGGCATTACGATGATGCCCTTTGTGCGTAAACCGCAGTTTAATTTCTTCTTCGTCTTCTCCTAACATGTCGTCAAAAATAACCAAATGAGTTTGACTAGGGTCAGACACGATCCCCTCGTCTTCGCTAGGAATGCCTTCCACAAACACGATGGAATCGCCTTGACTTTCTCGCAGAAGGCTGTACGCCGATTGCCACTCTTTGTAACACCACACGATGCGTTGAGGAGGATGATCGATCAAATGATGTTTATGTTCGATCAAACGTTTGACAAATTCGGTTTTGCCTGAACCGCTAGGTCCAGCAATGAGCATGTTAAAGGGATGTCGAAGATACAAGGCCTACCAACTAGCGCGATCTAAGTGTTTGTCGATGACTTTGAAAGTGGAGGAAGAGGAAGCAGAGACAGTAGAGGTAGTCATAATAGTAGCAGTGCAAGGAAAATGTCAGTTTTGACACGAAGACAGACAAGACAAGAGATTTTATACTTTTTTCAGGACACGTTTATTGTCATCTTTAAATGTGAATAACACAAAAGACAAAAATACATAAAAGCCAAATGATTAAGTACATGAATAAAAGACACATCAAAACGATCATAGTGGAATATAAACAAGTATCTGTACAACATTTGTGATGATCAAGAGGTGAAATCGTAGGGGTAGTGTGTAATGTTCTGAGAGTCTCTACACTCCTTGGCACAGTCACACAAGAGTCCTCCCGGAATGGCCTTTCGGGGATGTCGATCACGGTCCTGTCCTGAAGAGAGTGGTTTTCCTCGGTCACGACTTCTTTTTCTGGCACTGTCACTAACACTGGTTTGAAAGTTACTTTTTTCACTGAACGTTTTAATTTTTTAGGATTACAAATCTTTGGCATAGTGTGCCACTTCTTTTGTCCATGCCTCAAAACCCCAACTTTTCCAGTCACGTACATCTTTCCAGTGAGGGTGTAAGTCACAAGCTACACACACGTCGTCGTACACATCTTCAGTGCCTAAAAGTTGACGAATCTTGTTTTCCCGTAGAGGTTGAGAAGTATCAAGATGAAAGCGCAAAGCTTCGAGCAGAATTAGTCTCTCGTGTAGATTTAAAGGGACCACTTTCATGCTTTTTGGAGTGTTATGTACTGTTCATAAAGAATCCACAAGGAATTGGTTGGTAAACGAAATCCCAGAAAGCAAGTCACTAAGACACACACTACACGTCGACCCCAATTCAATGGACACAGTTCTCGTAATAGGTGTTGGTAATCTTCCACTGTTTGAATAGTATCATTGATTTCCTTCCACGGAATCTGTTGTATCACGAATGATAAAGGTCGTGGCATAGTAGTCTGTTTTTATACCTCTTTTCTCTTACCTCAATCACTTCTCCTAGAGCAAAAGTAATGGACGTAGTGAGTAATTTCTGACCACTGCCATTCCAAGAAACGGTCAAGAATGTCAATAAAATCTTCAAATGTAAATGGTCTTAAGCGAAATAGTAGGAAGAACGCACCCTTGATCCAGAGAAATCGGACTTGTTTGTTGACTTTTGTCAATTTCCTCTTGTAAATTTCTCCACACAAAAGTTCTACAATCACTAATTGAGATTTGGCTCTGGCAAGACCCTGACAAATGTCCTTGTAGATCTTCTCTTGCAATTCGTTTGGTAATCTTTGAATATTATTTTCTACATGGGGTTTAAATACTTGTCTAGGGGTTGTCCAATGTTTGACTCCTAGACACGTAGCTGGTTTCTTACACGATATGGTATGCCCACTTCAATGACGAGGTGCCACTAAAGGTAGGTAGTGACAATCTGGAGACCATCGAGCATGTTCCAGGTAAGCGCAATCTTTCTGTTCCCACTCGTGAAGTGACAGAACGCAACTGAAGCACTTGACTTTATCCCCTCTGCCCAAGTAGATAAATCCGGCTCTAGCTAATTCTTCGGGGGTAGATCCTCCCAGATATCTTGGCCATTTTCCTTGGAAAGTTTGGATCCGACTTTCAAAGTCGCAGTATTCAGGCAAACGCACAGAGAACGAATATTCGTCTTTCACAGATTGAATTCGATGAGGGTACTGTGAAATATGCAGGAGTTTGCTCAGTTTTACATGACATCCTTAGGGTGGTAGCCACATGGTTTCATAAGGATGACATCCACCATGAAAACCAGTAAAGTGAAAAGGTGTACGATAACGAGTGGCATCGCTTTCGCATCCATCAGGTTTGACACGCACAGCATCACTTTCCATGGTAGGTACAGTCGTAGCAAAATTTCCATGGTGAGGTACTGAATCATTGAGGTCATAGCGTACGGCATCCCTGCCATCGCAAGACACAGCATCGTACTCGAGTTTGCTCTTGCTTTATACTTGCTGTGTGAAAGGATTCATCTTTCTTGCTTGGCGTTTGTAGTGACAATAAACTATCGGTCTTGGACGTTGTCCCTTTTTATACTAGTCGTAATGAAGTCTCGAGCTTGTACATCGCTCCTGTTTTATGACTAGTTTTGGAAGTCTTCCTTTTTTCTTCTTTAACAACGGTACATCCTTCTCTAAGGTACCGTCATACCTGAACCGTAGTGTGATGGGTGGAAATGCCATAGAAAGCTAAGGACAGTGTGGAGCCCATTGAGTATGTTCCAGAATAGCTGAATCTTTATAGATACATCGATCCATACGCAACCTCAGGCCACAACTGAAACACTGTACTTCGTATCCCAATCCAGTCTCATGTCCCAAGTAGACAAACCCTGTTCTAGCTAAAACATTCGCAGTAGGTAATCCTTCCCTATCCGTGGGCCATTTTTGAAACGTTTCTAATCGACTGGCACAACTGCAATAGTCAGGGAAGAAAACAGGAAAATGGTATGGTTTGAACTTGGAGTTCTCTGTGGGTTTCTCACTCGATTCTTGCTGTGTCGAAGTCATCCTTCTTGTTGGTGACACTCGTCTTGGAACCATTTTTTTAATACCAGCGTGACCGTACGGTAAAGTGAAGTGATTGGGAAGCCGTACTCGCTTCTGGTACACGATTTGATAGACTTTTTCCAAGGGTCGACTAACGATTTGGTGTGTGGGTAAATGTACAATCTTGTGCGGTTCGTGGGTGGTCACTTTAAAATTTCCATCCTGTCCAGACTGCAAGGCTTCTTTCAAGACGCCAAAGTTCACCAATCGACTGGTGCGATAATTGAGAGTCAATCCTTTCACTTTGCACTCCGTGTACACTTCTCCTTGTTTGTCCCGGTATTCGTAGCCGTAATTTTTGGGACCGCCACTCGTCCGTCCATGCTCCTAAACGATCTTCTTCGATGTCAGGGTGAGGTTGACCCAGGCGATCGATGTAGATGCAACTGTCCGTGTCAAAATACAGCACACGATCTCCTAACAGCTCTAAAGCTTCGTACAGTTTTAAGCGAGCATGGGCTGTCACGTAAGCCGCAATGATGACATTTCCAAATTCGTCGGCTTCTACAAAGTCCAGTTCTTCTTCGTAATTGGCTAAGATCAAGTCCTCACGAACGACGTCCACGTGTTTCATGTATTTGGTTTAGTCGTGAATCATCTGGAAATAGCGGGAAGGTTCTGTCAAATATTCCGTCTTGGGTAAACACGGTCGTTGTGCCATTTTACCCCACAAGCAATTTAACATCACTTTGGCAAACGATCGCCTTCCTTCGTTTTTCTCGACGTGGTCTAAAGTGATGCCTTCCTGCTTCCAGTATTTCTCTTTGAACTGTGTTTGGTCTTCGGGAGTGTGACACCAGGAAGGGTAGCCGCTAGCTTCTTGTTTCAGTTTCAAAAAGGCATTCACGTAGTCTGCAAAAATCCCTTTTTGAGTCTCGTCGCCTTTGTGGTATTTTTCTGTCTTGGGAAAGTGGTAAATTTCGTACACTTCTAACAGTTGGTATCCCAAGTCCAGAGCTTTAAACAATTCCACGCTGACCCACGTTCCCGTCAAGGCACGTTCTTCCTGAGTGTGCTGACAAGGTTGGTCTTGGTTGCACGTTTCGGCACAAGTACGGCACAAGGGAAACATCAGTTTTCCTTGGCAATGGTGAGGTAAAACGGGATGGTACAAGTCCGTGGGAGGCAAGACTTTACATTTGATCAACCCTTCGTATTGTCTAATATTGTCCAGGTCGATGTGTTCCGTCAGCAATTGTGGGTGCCCTGCAGGAAAGTGACAATATTTGCACACGTACGGATACAGCGAACACACGTCCAAGTATTTGATTACCTATCCTTTCTCTTCGTCGGCTTGGTATAGCAAACAGGTGGCATTCGTCCATCCTCCGTACAAACTGTTCCTTGGGTTCAGTGGGTCCACCAGCTTGTAACTTTCCACGATGCGCTTAAACTCGGGATCGGTTTTCAAACGCTGATCGTACTCGTGTTCCCACATTTCTACCACTTGGTATCCTTGTTCTTCTAACTTCAAGCGTCGCTGACAAGTGGCCTGGTACAAGTCTTCCATGGTCCGTTGTAAAAACTGATTTTTAGTGTTACGTTGAGGGTAGCAGATAGGACATCCGTGAAATAAGCAACCGTTAAACTCGTACACAACCTTGGGGTTTTCTAAGTCCCAGCCATCCACTGAATATCTTCCGATGGCGTTTTCACCTCCTCCGTTGCGAGCATGTTGGATCTATTTGTCTTCCTTGTCACACAAGTAATGTAACCAGCGTAGGGCTTTGACCGAGTACTGACGTTTGACAAAGTTCGTCGTTTGAGGACTTATGACAGCCAGGGTGTTTTCGGGCATGGATCGTTGGCGGTACACACTAAGGAACACGCTTTGGCAATGGTGCAGGCTTCTTTCAAAGGATCGATCTCTCTGTGTTCCATGAACAGTTCTCGAAATTTTCCACAGCAACGCCGTAAAATGTCCACGTCGGAATGACAATATTTTAACATTTCTTCCTGAAAGTCGAAAGGGCCCGAGGCGTGAGCGTGGTACCAAGCGTAGAAAGCTTCTCGTTGGTCGGTACGCATGTTGTCGGGGTCGTAGTAGTGATGCTGGCAAATGGGGTAGAACGGTATGTTGATTGGCTTCGGTATTGATAAGGTGCGGAAAATAGCCTTTGGCCATTTCTGTCATTCCAAACGTTTTAGGCATGCGACTCAAAGGCATGACCAAGTAACTCATCGAATCTTTAAACTGCACTTGGCCCACTTGCATGGAAATGATTTTGGCTCCGTTCGAAGTCACTTTAGGACGTTCGGTACTTTGCTCCGTATAGTATCTCAAAAGAAACTGTCCATCGTATCCCGAGAAATTGTGAGCCATCACCGTGGCATAGCGATGACAATCTCCGTAACGTTCGATGTCTTCTTGGCTCCACGTCTCGTCGATAGGGTTTAAGATCCACTTGGCAAAATCACCCAATGTGTTCGGTCCCCGAAAGATTTTTTCACGTCCTCCAGGAATCTTTCTACAATGAGGGGAATGAGTCAAGATAGGCTCTTGGTTGCACTTCTCACACGCTCGATGAGCCACGCAGAAATCTGGAATGTGAATGCCAGTCTCTTGCATGCATTCGAAATCGAAAAAGATGAAATTCCCTTTCTTCTTGTGGTCATCTTCTTCCTGTATGGAATGGTATTTCTGAATGTAACATTCGTGTTCCAAGTCCACGATTTGGCGACAAATGTAACATCGTTTCTTTCCTGAACAGACGTGAGCCTTGGCATTATTGGTACGTATGCCTTGTCCGCAAGTAGGGCACAATCTCAGGAGTTGGCAAGCACTTTTCCGCTGTGAACCTTGCGTTTTCAGATGTTGTTGGTAACAGGTATGGCTGACAAACGTGCGCTGACAAGCTGGGCAATGCATTCGTTCCTGTCCTTGGTCCAGACAGGGCTTAGAGGCTAAACATCCTTCACATTTCGATCCTCAATGCTTGTGTTACTCTCGATTGTTATAGCCATAGTGACATTTCTCACAGTAATAACCGTATGACAGGAATGCAGTGATACTGGTAATGGCATCAAAATGTTCATCGTGATGATAGCCGTGAATGTATTTTCCGTCTTTGAAATTTTTGCCTCGAAACAACAGAGGTCCGCGCACTTCTTGAGGGTGCACTTTCAAGGTGTAGCGTGGAGTCAAGACGTCTTGCAATTTTTGCATTTCAGGAATGCCACAGGGTGTGTCTTTGGATAGCCCTGCTTGCTGTAATTGGAGTTCTGCATCTCTTTGTTGTTTGGCTCGGTCCGATTGTTGAATAGTTTTCCAGGCTCTTTTCCATTCTGCCGTGTCGTTCTTGTCGCCATACGTTCGTCCCACCACGATGGCACGGGCTAAACATGTCTTGTCTTGAGGGTTGTTAATTTGAACGATGCTGCGCTTGATGCTGCGAAGATTGTCTACCAAGATCACCTTTTTCCCATGTCCTGTCCCTTGGGGAAGAGACACGTGGGTCATGAACAGTGTCGCTTTTCCGTCGGTGATGTGAAACTTGTCGTTGGATTGTTGTACGTGTTGAATCTTGTCCATGACATTGGAAGGTGTCAATTCTGCTGGGTTGCTAAACTCGATCCAAACGGGTGACTTCAAACTGTCGTGACGAATAGAAAGTCTCAAGCGATCATCTTCTTTGGCTTCACATTGCTGTTTCAGTGTGGTTAACAAAGAATCCCTCACATCGGTGATGAACCCCTCTGCTTTCTCCAGCGGTACGTCGGACTTGAAATCTTTAAACTTCACTGAGTACGTGTAGGCCGTAGTTCTAAATTTTCTAGAGGAGCGTTTGTCTGTCTCTCGAATGTGGAAGTACTTTTCAGGGTTTACTGGTGGTGATGGACTTTGGTTTGGTGTAGACTCTCTGGGCCTAGATTCTGGTTCACTCATCTCATCTTCAAAATCGCTGGCATGAATTTGAGCCAAGACTTCAGCTACTGTGCGAGGCGATAAATCACGTTTCTGCCTCTTACTTTCTTCTCCTTTCTTTACGAAATGATGCGATCGTTTCATCTTGACTGCAAAAAGTTAAATGACTCCATTTGAAACGCCTCGGACCCCTATATATCCATGTCAGACTCAGTGTATATATAAAGGGCTGGTGCCTTTCCTCTCAGTATTCATTTCGCTCTCAAACCGATCAACACGATGGAAGAACCCACACAGATCGAACTTCTGATCAGAGCTTTGCGAGGTGTCATAAGAAAGTTTTCTTCAGACAAGCCGACGGACTACTCTCCCTCCTTTCCAAATAAAAGTGAAGATACTTGCTATATCTGTCAGAAGAAAAGGCATTGGGCTACAGACTGTCCAGACCGTCAA
This sequence comes from Megalonaias nervosa, assembly GCA_016617855.1. Lineage (NCBI taxonomy): Eukaryota > Metazoa > Mollusca > Bivalvia > Unionida > Unionidae > Megalonaias > Megalonaias nervosa. The sequence goes on from JAECUM010048041.1 coordinate 13,951, forward strand.
AAAAGCAAGACCAGTGTCAAAAGAGACAAGAGTCAAGATACCTGTTATGATTGTAAAGAGAAAGGACAGTGGTCTTTAGAGTGTCCTAAGAAAGAACAGAAGCAGGAGGAGGAAGAAGAAAAAGAGGTGCCCTCGGCAAAGGAAGAACCCCGTCAAGTTCAGAAAGAGAATACAGAAAAGAAAAGAAGAAGAGAAAAAAGTCAGGAAGAAGAGGAGGAAAAAACTGTGAAAGTGAAGAAATTTAAGAACAGAGAGAGAGAGAGTAAAGAAAAAAGACAAAGAAGAAGTCTATGAAATTTTTAATAAGTGTTGTATTATATTGTGTTGTGATATTGGATTGTAAAAATTTGTAACAGAATAGACCAGACTGAAAAAACTTAAGTGTCTCTTGGTTTTGATTGTTTAGAATATTAAGGACCTACACTCACACACTCACACACGTACATCATTGAGCAAACAAGAGATTTTGAGTTTTAATTGATTTTGGCAAAATGAATTAGTATCTCTTTTCGAAAGAAGTGAGTGGCCCTGAAAAGGTACATTGGGTATTTTTTCAGAAAACAATCTCAGGAACGGGAAGCAATCCGTTTCAACTCCCTTAAGCCTTTGCCACGGCCAAGGCCTACTTCTGGACTTGCTCCTGTCAATGATTTGGTAGAAATCACTAGGGGTGGTATCTCCGGTGGTGTGTGTGTGTGTGTGTGTGTGTGTGTGTGTGTTTGCGTTCGCATTCGTTTGTGAGGACAGTATAGTGTGTATGTTTTATGCATTCTCGTTCGTTGGTGTGGATAGTAAATAGGTGAGTATTTTATGCTTTCTCATTCGTTGGTGAGGATAATAAATATGGTATGTTTCATGCATTCTCATTCGTTGGTGTAGATAGTAAATAGGTGTGTGTTTTATGCTTTTTCATTCGTTGGTGAGGATAGTAAATAGGTTTGTGTTTTATGCATTCTCGTTCGTTGGTGAGGATAATAAATATGGTATGTTTCATGCATTCGCGTTCTTTGGTGTGGATAGTAAATAGGTGTGTGTTTTATGCTTTCTCATTCGTTGGTGAGGAAAGTAAATAGGTGTGTGTTTTATGCTTTCTCATTCGTTGGTGTGGATAGTAAATAGGTGTGTTTTATGCATTCGCGTTCGTTCGTGTGGATAGTATATGTGTGTGTATTTTATGCGTTCTCGTCCGTTTGTTTGGATAGTAAGCATGGTGTGTTTATACGTTCGCGTCCGTGTGTGTGGATAGCAATTATTGTATGTTTTTTCTTCTCTTCCCGTTTGTGTGGATAGTAGATATGGGTGTGTTTTTTCTTCTCTTCCCGTTTGTGTGGATAGTAGATATGGGTGTGTTTTTTCTTCTCTTCCCGTTTGTGTGGATAGTAGATATGGGTGTGTTTTTTCTTCTCTTCCTGTTTGTGTGGATAGTAGGTATGGGTGTGTTTTTTCTTCTCTTCCCGTTTGTGCGGATAGCAGAGATGGGTATGTTTTATGCATTCGCGTTCATTGGTGTGGATAATATATATGTGTGTGTGTTTTATGCATTCGTGTTCGTTGGTGTGGATAGTAAATAGGTGTGTGTTTTATACTTTCTCATTCGTTGGTGAGGATAATAAATATGGTATGTTTTATGGATTCTCGTTCGTTGGTGTGGATAGCAAATAGGTGTGTGTTTTATGTATTCACACTCATTGGTGTGGATAATATATGTGTGTGTGTGTTTTATGCATTCTCGTTCGTTGGTGTAGATAGTAAATAGGTGTGTGTTTTATGCTTTCTCATTCGTTGGTGTGGATAGTAAATAATATGTGAAGTGAGTGTAAGGGATGTTTTCGTTCACATCCATGCTTGAAGTATATAAAAGCATAGCGTTCGTCATTCACACCACATGGCCCAGCTCGGGGCCAAGAGCCCAGCCCGGGGCCAAGGGCCCAGCCAGGGGCTATAACCAGTTGCAAAAGCGCTTAAGTGCACAAGCAACTATGATCCTTCAGTCAGTCATTCGCACCATTCAACGCTGAATATAAAAAATGGCTAGCAACATGGAGAGAATGATAAGATTGCAGCAGGTGGTAGACACACTAGGTATGGTGGAGGAGATGCTACTTAGAATGCAGCTTGGGGCTTATAGCCCGCACAGATTGGCTATGGAAATCAACAATTTAAAGAGAGGAAAGGAGATATTAAATGAGACGATTAGAATTGAAAAGGACGAAAAGGAAGATTTAGAAGACAAAAGGATGATGAGGGAGTGGAACGAAAAAATAGAAAAGGAAGAAGAAAATGAAAAAAGGAAGAAACAGGAAAAGGAGGAGAAGGAAAAACAGGAGGAGGAAAAGAATGAGAAGAAGAAAAAAAGTGTAGGACAGAAAATAAGAAGTTGGTGGAGAAATAGAAGAACTTAGAAGAAGACAAAGAAGAAAACCAAAGGCCCTTTTCAGGGCCACTCCACTGCCTCGAAAAGATATTTATTCTTTCTTGCCTAAAAAATTTTTTTATTCGATTGTATAATTTATATTTAACTCCCCAAAACATTATTCTCTTACCTAAAAAATTTTGTCAATCAATTTTTTAATTTGTGTATGATAGATTGATGTTCATCAATCTATGGAATAAAAGCCAATATATAAAACATACTATACTATACTATTCACTGACACGTACGCGAATGATTCAAACTTTATATAGAAATGACACAGGTGGCATGACGTCACGGTACTTGCTATACACAAACACGAACGCAAATGATTCGTGTTGGTATATAGAAATGACACAGGTGGCATGACGTCACGGTACTTGCTACATTGTTGCAAGTGTCTAGGAGTTAAGGAATTAAATTGATGTAGAACACGAATGGTTCGTGATTCTATGTATTTAAGTAATTTGGTATAAGCCATCAGCCTACGAAACAGTGGCTGATTTTTTGTAGTTGCTGTTTTTAGTACTGTTGATTGGCTGATGGCTTGTGTATAGAGAGTTATAATATCCACAAACACGAACGCGAATGATTCGTGTTTGTATACAGAAATGACACAGGTGGCATGACGTCACGGTCCTTGCTACATTGTTGCAACTGTCCAGTACCGTGACGTCACACTACCTGTTCCATTCCTCTTGTCGCTATACAAAATTCCCATTGAGGCTATACTATCCCAGGGTGTGCTAGTCGCTATACAAAATTCCCATTGACTCTATACAGTCCCAGGGTGTGCTTTTGAGGCTATAAATCGTGTCCGTAAACGTGCCCGGGGGTGGGGGGGTGGGGGTCTGTAATGCTAATTCCCACTGACGCTATTCTATCCCACTACACTATTCTCGCACCCCCGTACCGATTTTAAAACAAAAGGTATCAAGACATTGAAATTGCACAAAACTTAGTCGATTCGTTCATCAATTTATAATTTCTAACCCGACTGTCACCGAAGTGTGCCCATAGACCGTCAAGTTGTTGGTGTTTAGAATCAAATGGGAGTTTCTTTACTGACACGGTCATCATATTTGCATGCGCGAGTCCATGTTTTCAAAGAACAGATGTGATGTAATTCATCGTCTTTGATAATCTCATATTCAAATTACATCTCTTTGAACACATATATACAATAGTTCTTTCGTGTTTTTTTTCTTTTTTACAATTTGCGTTAGAAATATTAAAACCAGACATTTCAAATATTGGACACATACGACATTTTTTTTATGAAATGGACTGCCCTAGAAATAAGAGAATGACATTGAGCAGTCTGTCTGCTTGTTTACATCGAGAGTTTCAGTTTAGTTTGAAACACTGAAAAATTGACAGTGTTAGGGACCCCCTGGTGACAACCAGATTATAAATCATAAATTGATGAATGAAATGGCTACGTTTTATGCAATTATTTATATCCTTGATGTTTTTCATTTCTAAAATCGGTAGGGGGTACAAACAAACGGGAGGTTGTGCAAATAATATAGCCTGTGACGTGAAAGGTTCAGATATGTTCGACTGACATTGTACTAGACCCTTCTTTAGTCTCTTGAATTATAAACATTCTCATGGATCCGTTCCATCTATGTTATACGAGACTCTAGTCAAAAGCAAAAGCAAAAATTCCAAAATATCTCTCGGGATAACAACATTTATTTATGCCTACTTCCTGTGGACTCTGAATTAAAAATTCGACGCAATGGCTGATTACGTCACCTCATCTCATCAGCCAATCAAACCATTATTCCCGGTTCCAACGACATTTCTCGCCATTTTAAAATTTAGCTACACGTACTTTCTGTAAACATTCAAGACAAAATTTTGTTCCAGGCTTTAAAGCAAATTAAACGCCATTGTACCATACAACGATGCAAGACGCGTCACCCAATCAGCCATTAAAACTACCCATATTAAGAGAAACCTGACGTCATCTAATAATTACAATGACGTATTACGGCCTTGATCTCATCACCCAGCCAAATTACTTTCCCAAACTTTGGGAAAGCTTCTTTCTGGCGTTGCCAGATGGCCGAGTGGTCTAAAACACTAGCCTTTACAGATCATTGCCATCTTACCTCTGTCCGTGTGGTTTCGAGTATCAAGCTCGGCCAATGTGACTATGTTAGAAGCTGCCAGTAGCTTTCCGTACGTTGGTGGTTCTTACCGGGGCTTCCCCGGGTTCTTCCTCAACCACACTCTGGCCACCGTGTATAGTTTTTCTTGCGATGAGCAATGGCGTTAACCCCCAAATCTTTTTGGCGTTGCAACAAAAACTCTGTTACCAGAGGCAGACCATCATTTGTCGGAGTTCTCAAATAGCTACAGGAGTGGTCTGGTTAAACGAACCTAATGCCCATATGGCAGCGATCTTGTGTTATTCACCAATCTGGTTGATGAGACTAGTAAAAATTAGTCAAATCTGTACCATTGTCACTATACAATTTTGTATAATATCCCTACGTCAATCAGCTTGTCGGACAACTATGTACGACAGAAGTCTAACAAAATAGTTCCACACACTTGACCCCCATTTGCAACATCTCTTCCGATGCGAGCCGAATAAGTTATGCTCTCTGAAAAGACTCCGCCGTAACGGTCGAGATGCTTCCCAAAATTATTTTTTTTTTTAAATGAAAGAACAATTTGCCTAGATGTGCGATGAACAGATTCTTACAAGATGATAGGTGTTGAAAATAAAACTCAATAATGAATGAAATACATGTACTTTTTAATTTTAATGGTATTTCTACAGTTCTGTAATTTAAAACTTGAAGAAACTATTAGTGAAGACAGGTGATCTAGTTACTTTGACATTTGACAACAATGAAGTTATTACTGTGTAATAACAACCATTGGCTTGAGAGCAGTTCTAACGAGCGTTTGTTTGTTTTTTTTGGGGGGGGGGTTTACATCCGAAGCTTTTTTCAAGAATGCAATAGAAAAGGCCGACAATATCCCGACTGACAAGAACCCTTTACTTTGTTGTGAGAAATTCCTGAGGTCAATTGAATCTCTTGATTGCAATTTGAACTACGTTAAACTACTTGTATAAAGTTCGGAGGAGAGAATATTATAAAATTATTGAAGCCCTTATAAAAGGAGCCCATTTTTGCAATCTTTCAGTCCATTTAAATCAAATACTGAATCCCTTGTAAAAGGAGCCCATTTTAGCGATCTTTCAGTTCAGTTAAATCCGTTACTCGAAGCCCATGAAAAGGAGCCCATTTAGAGATCTTTCACGCCATTTAAATAATTATTGAGGCTCTAATACATGGAACACACTTTAGCGATCTTTTAATCAATTTAAATAAATTATTAAACCCTTATAAAATTTATCCATTCTAGCGATCTCTTACTCCATTAAAAGAATATTATTGAGGCCTTTATAAAAGCAGCCCATTTTAGAGATCTTTCTCTCCGTTTATACCAGTACATTTTTAGATGCAGCACCAGATTCAATTAGCAATATTATTTGAAAGCAGATGTAGTCAAGTCCGCTACTGCTTTACATCATCGAAATTTTGCATATAATGGAACCAGGTTTTTCCACTCTCTCAATGACAATTGCAACTCAGCCAATAAATGCGCGTGGATCAGGTTCCCTCTCTCATCCTATCCACAATCCAATCAATCATACGCAGAATAATCAAAGATTTGTCAGCAAATGTGGGAAAGTTCGAACTCACTATAAAACGAATAAATAAAACACAATAAAATGAGTATTTAAATGTGTGTTGTTGGAGGTTTGAGGTTGACTTTTGAAGCTGGCAAAAAGCAGAGCAGTACCACAGCATATTAGTTGTTTCAATGTATTTTATGCAGTACATGTATACCCTGAGTACACACGAAAAGACAGACATGGTCACAATAGTACATTTTAGCAACAGCGATTTTAACTTGGAAGGTACCCCCACACCCACTCCACTGAAATGCCTGGATGTGAAAAAGTGCCCAGGCTCCTGACCCAACCTATTTAGTGCTATTGCAGTTGAGTAAAGAGCCTTTCCCAAGGAAACACCATGGCAGCAGACCAGGCTGATCTAACGGATTCAAACCCTCATTTCCATCACAGTCCCATCACACTAACCACTGACCCATTGTGGCCTGGTACACATCGACTTGGCATTGCACTGAAGCTTTTGAACTAAAAAACTTGTGTGATCGTTGTAGTTAAACAACTAAATATTATTCGTGTTTGCAAAAAAGATATATTTACTCAGTATACTCGGGTAAGTAGGTCTAAATACTTGTCAAATACATTGAATGGAAATAAAACATATCAAGTTTTATCTTGTCTTTTAAACTGAGTAAACAAACAATGTTTACATAAAACTTTTATTTAACAAAAGATAATGGATAACTATATTGTTCATAAACCACCGTAAATAATATATATATTTGCTAAATTTATTCCCAAAAATATGAGAAGGAGACAGAAGAAATGCGAGTGAGATACTTGAAAATGTCTACACAATACAAAAGCAGTCAACACCGTTAATTGTAACACAGGAACAGAATTTTATTTATTCCAAAGCAGATAAACATCAAACCTATTTAGTGCTATTGCAGTTGGAGTAAAGAGCCTTTCCCAAAGAAACACCATGGCAGCAGACCAGGCTGATCTAACGGATTCCAACCCTCATTTCCATCACAGTCCCATCACACTAACCACTGACCCATTGTGGCCTGGTACGCATCAACTTTGGCATTGCACTGAAGCTTTTGAACTAATAAACTTGTGTGATCATCGTAGTTAAACAACTAAATATTATTTGTGTTTCCAAAAAGGTATATTTACTCAGTATACTCGGGTAAGTAGGTCTAAATACTTGTCAAATACATTGAATGGAAATAAAACATATCAAGTTTTATCTTGTCTTTTAAACTGAGTAAACGAACAATGTTTACATAAAACTTTTATTTAATAAAAGATAATGGATAACTATATTGTTCATAAACCACAGTAAATAATATATATATTTGCAAAATTTATTCCCAAAAATATGAGAAGGAGACAGAAGAAATGCGAGTGAGATACTTGAAAATGTCTACACAATACAAAAGCAGTCAACACCGTTAATTGTAACACAGGAACAGAATTTTATTTATTCCAAAGCAGATAAACATCAATGGTACAAAACTGTTAATTTATAAAAGAAATAAAAAAATGAAAGATTTCTCAGTCCATTATTCTTCTTATCCCTGATTTTAGAGATTGATTTTAAGCTGCATGATTTATATACAACACACATGTAAACTCAATCACTTTCACACACACACACACACACACACACACACACACACACACACACATTTGATTCCTTCATGATATATTTAAACTAACTTATTAACTAATTAACTAACAAAACACTGACTTTTTATTTCAAACATACTAAAGAATATTTTGGTATAATATTCTAGGGAACATAAATAACAAAGAAAAATAATGTATGTCCCCTGATTTGTTCTTTTTCTTGTAAAGTATTTAAGCAAATACTCAGCTCCATGTGTCAGAAGTACTGATTTTAGAAGCAGAATGAAATTTTGTTAAAGAAAGAATAAGCAATCTATGACCTGAAATAAGGAAATATTCACCAACTTTCACTAACATGAACTTACAGAGGAGTAAAATCGAATGAGATCAGTTAGAAGTATTTGGGGCTGACTTTTGAGATAGAGAAAATCTAATAGTTAATTTCAGTAATGAGTGTATCCGACTCAAGACTGTTCAGGGACTGAATTTCCAGACTGAAATTCCATTAATAAAACGATGTCTATTTTGTTTCACTTACAACTATGAAAAGCTCTCAAAAGATTCTTTTTACTAAAATATAACTTTTATTATCAACCAATCCTAGCCAGTCACACTCATATATACTCTATTTTAACCTGCCCATTTCTAGACTGGTTCCCATTTTTCCATACAATTATTACTGTGAGTCCTTAATGCAAGGCAAAAGCTAATCGAGACTTCATACATCTACGATGACAAAAGTAATCTGGGAATTGAAACTTTGTCACCTGATATTTCCACAATACACTAATGAAAACATAAATATCCAGTTACATGTTATAAATGTTTGATTTTATCCATAATGTTTCATTATGTTAACACAAACAATTAACCAATCAGAAACTGTTTCCTTTCTGAATTCACTTGTTCCTATGAAAAGAAGTTAACCAGTTTTTATTTTTTAAAGTCAAACTGCACTCCAGAAGGAAAAGACCTATTCACTAAGTCAATCGAATTGTTGCTCAAGTTAAAACAATGCTTTGTAAGATGTAAAGAAATGTCATTTACCAATATTATTGATTAATGGTGATGAATGATGTTGGACTTCCCACAACAATCGTACACCAGCAATGCACTATCTGCCAATACAGTATTGTCAATAATGAGTGGTGTGATACCAGCAAAACACTATAATGATAATGTATATAAAATACTGGTGTAAGATCAATGCACTATTGATGACAATGACTGGCATGACCAAACAAATCCACTATTGGAAGATAATAATACCGTAAAACCGTCTAAGACAGCCTACAAAATCATCAAATAATATTAATCAATCGACCAACGAACTAGAAATTTTCTAAATATACCTGGACAAAAGATGGAGGTCACATAAAATTCTGGATATGGACGGAAAGACGATTAAATTCGCTAGCCCGGAAACATCCAAAGATATTTTATTTAATGATATAAATTGGAGCAGTAATGGCCAGACCTATCATGGAATGGATACATTAAGATCACTGCTGACAAAACAGAGCAAGAAATGCCTAAAAACTCTACAAGAGTGCTTCTCCTACTCTTGAAAGATTACATCTAGGCATTAGTGAGCTTGTAACAGATGGTTACAGCTCAAAATGCCTATTAGGATCGAAAATATAAGCATCCAATTCAATGGCCTGGCATTTAGAGAACTTGAGCATGTTAGAAAGGGTTGCACTATGTTCCTTATCAGCAGAAACCTGGCATTCTCTCTCCCCCTCTCTCTCTCTCTCTCTCTCTCAAATCGTCACTGCCACCATAAAATTTGTAGAATTTGTCTTGCTGTTTTTGTTTCTCACTGTCCCATGAAACTGAAGAAAGTAGCGGAAGATATAAAACTGTTAAGGACTTTGCTAGGAGGTTATACTCTTTTTTTGTGGAATCATAAATGACTTTCATGATAATTTTAAAAAATCGCTTATAAGACGAGTCCAGCTTCAAACAATATAGACTCTAATCATAATGCGATGGCAGATCAATGTCTATGTTCTACTGAACACTCTTAACACACCATATAGACCCAAAATCTATCCGTGTACTATGCAGTTCTAAGAGTTTCAACACACTCAAAATCAAAAGAATAAAATAAAATAAAGTTTCAGAGATGTAAATAATTATGTAAATGTGTGTAAAATTAGTTTGTGTATGGCATTTGTTGTTTTAAAACTGTTGAACTTATATAATGTATCAATACATTTTTTTGTGTAAGGTTTTTTGGTCTTTGTAAGGATTTTATTGGTCTGGTGTACAGGTTTTCATCTCAAGGAGTTAACAGGTATTTTCTTGCTTTTGAGAAAATTTGTAATAATCATCTGAAAATTTGAAGACAGAATGAATGATATGAAATGAGTAAATCAAATATATCAAATTCTGTCAGGACTATAACCCACGTAAGAAATATTAGATATGAGATAAATAAAAAATATATAAACATATCCATATTTTGTCATGTTAATGAATCAACATAACAAAAAAGTGGTCATTAACTACAGAGTTTGGAGACATTCACCTTTCAGCGAACAAAGACACTCCTATATAAATTCCATAATAAGACTAACATCTCAAAAAACAATGACAACAGCTTGCAGTGAGCCAATGTTGCATTGTAACACAAGTGTTTTAGAATGTCTTCACCTCGCCATGGTTTAGTGTGATGAAGGAGTCTTTATGCATTCCTCGTTGTTCTAATTCTTTCATTAAAAGAGACTTCGGTTCCATGTAGGGCTGCAAAAATAAAAACATATATATATATATATATATATATATATATATATATA
>JAECUM010048042.1:0-31251 GCA_016617855.1 Megalonaias nervosa
TATATATATATAATAAAGACATTACTGTAAAGACCAACAATAATCACGTAGCATCAAGCAGTAAATGAATAATTAACTTATGTATGACTTCTATTGTTTTTTAAACATTAAATCTTGAAAGGAAGATGACGAAATTTTATACAGTTTCTCAATATTTTATCTAAAAAAGAAAATTTCAAAAAGAGTTTTAAATTGTATATGCTAGTTTTCCCTTCCATTACATCTTTTGAATTTCCATTAATTTTCCTCCTACCTTCTAAATTTGTTCATGAATCAAACAATAGCCTTTTCAAAGCGAGAGAAAAAAATCTTATGGAAAATATAACCTCGAAAAATCCATTGACAAAAAATACAAAAATTATTTTTTCAATTGAGATTTAAAAGAAAAACTTGAGCAAAATGTGAGTCGCGCTAGTCACGTTTTTGATAAATTTCTTGTCAAGATAACGCTGTGCTTCAATCGCAGGGGCTAATTCATAAATTACTTCTTTCATAGTTGACCAGCTATTACTGACTAAGATATATAGAGACAGGACAGAACACAGAGAAAAAAAATGTCCCCTTTCTTATTTCCACCTGTCAAGGGTCAAAGGTGACGGAGTAATTGATTCATTTCAAACTTTAGAAAAGCAGATGGCGGAAGGATATTATGCCACAAACACATTTATTTTATTTTATTTTCGTACTTCAAGTCGTATCTGGGAAAAATCTATAGAAGTTTGTCATTGAATTTTGCTTGAAGGAGGCATTGTACTTGAAAAGTTGGGAATGAGTGAAATATTAACTGATTCTCACAAGCTATTTATTATTTTACTTTGAAAGCGCCTTTCTGAAGAACAGTCTCTTTTAATATTTAAATAGAAACAGCCAATGTTTTATGAGATCTAGGCATTCATTCTTTTCATTCTAAATAAGGACACGTGCTGAGAAGATATTGTGCCAAATAACAACTCTACTGATACCACTACTGTTACTATTATTACTGATACCACTATTACTGCTGCCGCTACTACTACTACCACTACTACTAAATCTACTACTACCACTACTACTACTAAATCTGCTAATACTACTACTACTACTACTAATAATAATAATAAAATTATAATAACTTTTTAATTAGGAGGTAAGTTTTAGGACTGTTAGACCTGGTGTCAGGATTGTGTGACCACACACGGTTTTGAGTAAGTCTCATGTAGACTTTGATATCAACCAATAAAGCATATTTTACTTGCATGCTTAGGACGGAAGAATAATTGAAACAAGATTGTCATTATACCATCTTAATAAAACATAATTAATATGCTCAAAACTAATATTAGTTATAAATAATTTGTAGGCAGACTCTCATTATAAATTATCATTATTAATTATAACAATTTGGTAATAAATTTCAGAATACAACGAACAAAATATATTATTGTATGAATCGTATATTAATAGCGACCGTGATGAGTGTGGGAGGTGAGATAGGGATAGTGGTGGCTTATTTATTTATTTACTTATTTATTGTATTTTATCTTTGCATGCTCGAATACATAGATTCAAATTTTAATAGCGATTTTATAACTTTTTTCGAAAAGCAATATGCATGTCTTGCTCGACGACCATGGTTTGTCCCATGTTTACGTTTATCTTTGCATGTAAGTTTTGTATTCCTATTAGTACAGCACATTGAAACAAAATAATGCAAATCAAAGAACGTTGATAAAAAAAATAAATAGCTTTACTTCATTTAAGCATAAAAGCTTATCCTACTCGTAAACGCAATATACTGCTAATTAAGAGAGAGAGAGAGAGAGACAGACACAGAGACAGAGACAAAGACAGACAGAGAGAGAGAGAAACTTAATTTGGAATCCAACGTACAGAATTTTCTAAATATTTCCAGGCTTACATTAAAGAAGCATCAGTTGTGAGCTCAGACATACTGGACATGTTTTATTTTCCAGGAGTACGAATCTATCAGTGTGTATGATACTATCAATTGCAACACAGTAGCAAATCAGAATTGCGAACGTACAGTGTGTATACTATCAATTACAACACTACAGCAAATCAGATTGCGAATGTATCAGTGTGTATGCTATCAATTACAACACAATATCAAATCAGAGTACGAATATACAGTGTGTATACGGGCAATTTCAACACAATAGCAAATCTGAGTGCGAATGTACAGTGAGTATTGGGTCAATTACATCACAATAGTGAGTCTAATCTTTTTTTCGCGACAGAGTTGGAACAATCGTTTTTATAATTTTCATTAAAAAATTTGTTATCCTGACGCTATTTGATTGAATGACTTCAAGTTAAATGCACATATGATATATAGGTTCATATATTTTCAGAGGCTTTGGGAAAGAATTTATTCTGCTATGATATCGATCAAAATACTAAATTTGTATTAAAAAGAAAACGCATGGGACAAAACATTTACTTGTCTACTGTGAGATTATGTGTGATGTTTTCTGAGAATATCTGAAGTTACTTGCTCAATGTAATATAGACCTTGTTTTTCCAACAAGAAGACACTTAGAAAATTTGGTGTCATAAATCGTCTTTATTGTATTCACCCATTTATATGAGACATCAGTTGCCATTCTATTACCCCACAAGACAATTTTATATGGGTAATAGAGCATGATGCAGTCATTAGTGGCACACCATTAGCCATACCTGTGGAGGTGAGAGTTAATTAAGGTTGAATAACTAATACTGAAATATAAGTGCTTTTTCTCGGGTGCTGGAAACTGTTTATCTAAAGACTCGGTCTAAGCAGCACGTTTTCCTCCTGTAACATTTTCAGTTAATGGAGAATCAATGACTGTAACACACAGGTTAGAAAACTGGTTCCTGTAGTTGTAAACATTTGGTTAGCTCAGCTCTTGTCTACATTCACATGTTAAATTTTGAACGGAAGTAATTTATGAATATTTTCATAAAAGTTGTTTTGAATATTCGAGGAAATTCATATTATGTATTTTACGATATAAATTTTACCGAAAACAAAATGAAACGTATTCCCCGTTGTTGTTTCTTTATTTATTTTAAATTAAAGTTGCTAAAAGAATAATTGTCGAGTATATTACATCCTGAAATAAACATATGTTAACTCTTGATTTGCTAACGGTAAGAATTGCTTAGACGATAAATGCAGATTGACAGTGGAAGGGCATCGGATCTCGCGAGACCTATCTTGTGAGATCGCATGTCCTTCTGCTATTAAACATGATGAGAAACAAACAGCCAGGTCAAGTTAATGAACTTACGATGTTTATATTATATATCCTAAACGATTATTTATATTATTTACGATTATGTCATAACAAAAGGACATGTTTTATGTTGTTCTTGTTTTTTTACTTTGATTTCACATCCTATTCTCGTTTTACATTGCCTCTAAGTATAGAATAAATATTACGCGGCAGTCTTAGGTGACATCATCCTCGACAGATGTAAATCTGTATTAGATGCTCATCTAATACAAGGATTTGATGGCATTTAATACAAGGTTTTGATGGCATTTAATACAAGGTTTTGATGGCATCTAATACAAGGATTTGATGGCATCTAATACAAGGTTTTGATGGCATCTAATACGAGGTTTTGATGGCAACTAATACAAGGATTTGATGGCATCTAATACAAGGATGTGATGGCATTTAATACAAAGTTTTGATGGCATCTAACACAAAATTTTGATGGCATCTAATACAAGGTTTTGATGGTATCTAATGCAAGGTTTTGCATCTATTATAACGATTTGATGGCATTTAATACAAAGTTTTGATGGCATCTAATACGAGGTTTTGATGGCAACTAATACAAGGTTTTGATGGCATTTAATACAAAGTTTTGATGGTATCTAATACAAAGTTTTGATGGCATCTAATACAATGATTTGATGGCATCTTATACAAGGTTTTGATGGCATCTAATACGAGGTTTTTATGGTATCAAATGCAAGGTTTTGCATCTAATATAAAGATTTGATGGCATTTAACACAAAGTTTTGATGGCATCTAATACAAGGAATTGATGGCATCAAATACAAGGTTTTGATGGCATTTAATACAAAATTTTGATGGCATTTAATACAAGGTTTTCATGGCATCTAATACAAGGATTTGATGGCATCTAATACGAGATTTTGATGCCATCTAATTCGAGGTTCTGATGGCATCTAATACAAAGTTTTGATGGCATCTAATACAAAGTTTTCATGGCATCTAACACGAGGTTTTGATGGTATCTGATACAAGGTTTTGATGGCAAGTAATACAAGGTTTTTATGGCATCTAGTACAAGGTTTTGATGGCATTTAATACAACGTTTTCATGGCATGTAATACAAGGTTTTGATGGCATCTAATACGAGGCTTTGATGGCAACTAATATCAAGTTTTGATGATAAATAATACAATGGTTTGATGGCAACTAATACAAGGTTTTGATGGCATCTGATACAAGGTTTTAATAATAATAATAATAATAATAATAATAATAATAATAATAATAATAATAATAATAATAACAATAATAATAATAATGAGGACTTTGTATAGAGCATTATCTTTAGAAGCTCTAAGCGCTTTACAACATTTGACAACACTTAAAAAAACATATATAATGATATGATTACAAAAATAAAAACAAACACCACGAAATTAGAAAACAGAAAACATGCTGTAAATATTTAAGGTAAGGAAACATTATTAGGTCTTTACGTCTGTTCTTGCAGTTGAAATAGGTTAGTTTTAAGAGCGCTCTTGAATGAGATCACTGTGTTTTTGTGTCTACGTTCAGTGGGCAATTCGTTCCATGTTGCTGGACCCTGGTATACAAAAGAACGTTGTCCATATGATTTCATTTTCATAGTGGGAATAATGAGAATACGAGTGTCAGAAGAGGAGCGTAAGTATCTTGCTGGTGTGTACACATGGGTGAGGTCGGATAGGTATGTTGGATTGGAGCCAGTCACTGAAACGTAGCACAGAGAACAAATTTTGTGTTAAATTCTGGATTGAATGGATAGCCAGTGTAGGGTACAGAGCAGGGGGGAGGCGTGCTCTGATCGCGGTACTCTAAGGATGATCCGAGAAGTTGTGTTTTGAACTTTTTGAAGTTTATGGAGTAGATATTGAGACGAACCAGACAGAATTAAGTTGCAATAGTCCATTCTTGAAAGTACTAAGGAACACAAAAGTGTTTTAGTGGCATCAACTGAAAGATACTTGCGAATGGAGCTGATGGGTCTCAGCTCAAGATATGCAGCCTTGCATATGCTAGATTTGTATATTTGGGTGTCATCAGCATACAGTTGGTGAGACACTGAATGATGATCTATGACACTTGAGACTGGCTGAGTGTATAGAATGAAGAGAACAGGTCCAAAAACAGACCCCTGTGGAACACCACAACATAGATCAACTGGGCTGGAGTGTTTTCCATTTGCGGACACAATTTGTGTCCTGTTGACCAAGTAGGACTTGAACCATAGTAAGGCTGTATCGTGAATGCCAAATACATACTGGAGACGGTGAAGTAGTATATCATGGTCTGTTGTGTCAAATGCTGCAGACAAATCAAGGAGAGTGAGGACTGTAATCTTTCCGCTATCCAAAGCAGAGAGAAGGTCATTAACTACTTTCAGAAGAGTAGTTTCAGTACTGTGGCAAGGGCGATATGCAAACTGTACATTGCTAAAAAGACTGTTTGAATTCAGATGAGATACAAGTTGGGATAGAACAACTTTTTCTAAGATTTTTGACATGAATTTGAGATTAGAAACTGGGCGGTAGCTCTTTAAATCGTTATGGTCGAGTGTTGCTTTCTTCAGCAGAGGCTTTACAATGGCAGTTTTGAAAAATTATGGGAATTCCCCAGATGAGAGAGAGGTATTAATAACATCAGTTAGTGAAGGCAATATCGGCTCTAAGCACTCAAGCAGCAGTGATGTCGGAATCGGATCAAGTTCACATGACTTTGGTGCACTCTTCATCACGATTTTACGTACTAAATCCATAGAGACAGGTTCAAATGCTGCTAACGGTTGCCGCTGAAATTCTGTATCGCAACTGTATGGTGACGACCAGTCAATTTGAAATTGTGTTGTCAAGCTTATCTGTGATGGTTTGTACTTGTTACGGAAGAAATTTGCAAACAGGTCCGGTAGGTCGACTAGAGAGAAGGTACTTGGAAGTGGTGTGCATTTGTTCCTTGACATTAGCTTGTTAGTAATCTCGAATAGCTCTTTGCAGCTGGAACTTTCCGTGATCTTAGTACTGTAGTAGGCTGATTTCGCTGCATGGACTATGTTTGTGACATTCTTCTTAGCGGCTTCATAGATTTGCTTATGAATAGTGAGTCTGGTGGAAAGCCAAAGCCTCTCAGCTTTACGGCGGTCTCTTTTAAAAGTGCGAAGCTGGTCCCTAACACTGCTATACCACGGAGTACACTTTTGAATTGATACTCTCCACTTGGTTGCTGGGGCATGTTTGTCAAGCAATGAACGCAGGCAGTTATCGAGTTGTTCTGCTGTAGGAGGTAAGCTAGTTGTTACGTTTTTTTTGGATGTCACGCATTAGCTGGGTTCTGTTTATCATACAGAGGTTTCTCTTAGTAGCAAATAAAGGTGGAGGGTGAGGGACTGATACGTCAAGATGGCATATAATGCAGAGGTGATCTGATGCAAGTTCGTGGGACACCAGGGAGGACTGTAGAATATTATCATCAGGTCTATAAAGAATCCAATGTAAAATGTGACCATGTTTATGGGTGGGTCGGCTAACTGACTGTTTGAGGTTGAAAACGTGAATGGAATCTAGGAGTTTTGATGTGTATGGGTTTCCAGGACAGTCAAAGTGAAAATTGAAATCTCCAAGAATAATCAGGTTGCCACCTATCGAATTTCCATACTCTAGGAGATTCGGAAACTGCTCCAAAAAGAGAGATTCAGTCAGCTTGTTTTTCTACTAGACGGAGGGCGGTAGAGGTAGAAAAAATGGACTGACCTTTGTTCCAGTGTGAGTGTGGTTTGGACTAGTTCAAACGATGTGTGGTAGAAATTGAAGGCTGTAGTGTGGTTAAGACGGTTGATCATGGAGTTCCTTGCGATGACAGCAATTCCACCTCCGCGAGAGTGGCGGGGGAACGACTTGATGGAGTAGCCGGTGGGTGTTAGATCCATGCACTTGGAATTCATCGCCTGATGTTTTTAGCCATGTTTCTGTCAGGAAAAAGACGTCGATATTCTGATCGTTGATAAAATTAACTATTTCTGTGCGCATTTCCGGTGGTCCTACTGATTGGGCATTGAATAATGCGATGCGCAGTGGTATCTCTTGGATAGTTGACACAAAGGTTGACGATTTAATAGGGATTTGTATTAGGTTATCTAAATGAACGGCCGAATTTTTAAATTTCTGTGCCGGAAAGGGCGAAAGGGAGATAACTGGAATTCCTCTTCCTGTTCTACTCCGGCCAGCTTTGAAACAATGCTTCTTTTTTCGCTCCCGTTTACATTTAAGGAATGATGAATGTAGTCCCAGGTTGTTTAGTCTAGTGCACAGTGTAGTGTGGAGAGCCAAGGAGTGGTCATTTAAAGCAATTAATGAGGGTCCATCATAGCATAAACTCCTTGGGAGAGATATCGCCTTGGGAGAGAAATAGCCTTTATAGGGAGTTATGTAATAATTAGTATATAATAAAATATATGGCTGGATCTTTAATTTATTATTGTGAAGGCAACAAGCATGCATCCGGTTAGCAAATACTTCGCGAGGAACAGGAGTCCTTATTTAGAGATATTGGTGTCCTGTTTTCGACTGCCAGAGTGCTTATACGCCCTCAACCGACAAACACAGCCGTCTTGCTTAGTGGGATGTAGCATGATAACAATCTCTCTCTCTCTCTCTCTCTCTCTCTCTCTCTCTCTCTCTCTCTCTCTCTCTCTCTCTCTCTCTCTCTCTCTGGTTTTAAATATTAAAGCATACGACCTCATTTGTGAGCATTTTCTTCAGTCGTAAATACGGATCAGAGGTGTTTCAATAAAAGACCGAACAAGATATAGTGGTCGTATCGAGTTGTTCACCTAGAACACTGACCAAATTATATCTCTGACACCCTCTGAAGTACACCAGTTCCACTGATATTCAGCGTGCAAATAGTGGAACCCAGATTAAGATTACTGTAAATCTAAATGTAATCATATTAAAGCATTCAACATTTATTTTCTGACCTGAATGTTGAAATCAAGGTTTGTGTTAATAACTTTTCCACATGGGTCAGACACGATCATTATTACACACTGGACATACATGCTACCCTCAATCTACATAAATATTTCACGAAGAAGCATACCCCACACATTCATTATCTCGGCATTATCGGCATAATGCCCATGCCTCGGGATACTGAGTTTTTTTAATTCAATTGTGTGACGAAAATGCTACCAATTAACCTCTGAATTCGCTGTTTTAAAATTTAAGATATTCGCTTGAGCGTAAAATCCTTAAGAATTATAGATCTAGTCTGGAGCCACCTAGCAGCAGATAAGAATGATGGGCTACATTCATAGGACTGCAACATTGTTTGTGCAGTCTTTTAACGTAGACAAGGTGCACTTGCATATTTGTTTTGCGTAATAACATTTGGTCATTAGACAAAAAATGTCCTATTTTGTCTGCAGATGGTACCTCTGTGGAGGGGAAGTGAACATTAGAATATGCCACAATTTATTAGCCACTTCCATACATACTAATCTGTACGTGGAAAAGAAAGACGTATGAACTTTTAATGAGAAAGTATATTCAGTGCAACATTTACTCATTGAACTCTTGACACAAGACGTCCGCAGTCGCATGCCTAGTGTTATGTATATTTAATTGTTTGTTTGTTAGTTTTAAAATTTTTATTCCATTACATGTTATTATAATGTAACATTGTATGCTGGACTTGACCTTGTCCAAAACTGAGTTTATTTCTGCTTGACCTGATTGACTTTTCTCATTTTTTTTATTATTTCATTTATGTAGACAACTAATAATAGCTTCATTATTCTCTATGTGTATGAGCTTATTATCAGGATTATTATTCAGGTAAACAAGAAGGAGTAAATATGTTGATCAAGGTCAGGGTTTTGGAGATTCCTAAGTGAATTTAGTAGGCTATTGTGTTGTAAATAAACAAGGCTCATTAGATCATTCTAGAAGGTTATTTTCCATTAGGTAATGGTTGTTTTTAGAAAATGCTAATTTTGACCTGAGGCCAAGCAGAGAACTATATTATCTTGTGACTGTGAGGATTTTACCAGTCGTGCTTTAACATCTAGCACTTTAAGTTGTATTATGTTGTGACCAGTTTGGGCTGCATTTTATTTTCTTCAGCTTATTGAATTCAAGTGATTATTTTCTCTGGAAATATAAAAGAGATCCGACAAAATTCTTGGATAAAGACATTCATTGGAATCTATGCTGAATTCAAACCTGGAATAATATTTCTGTGATTCAACAAGAGACTGTTGACACATCAGCACTTCGCAGGCCATAACAGACACGTTATCGCCTTCAATTTTAAATCTCTTCGGGACTTGAACTGAGCTTAATTCAGGACTTTTTGTTACTAGGACTTGTGTCTTTAATTCTTGGATTATTTTTGGATTTAATTCGCAATACCGTAAGTTCTTTTTTTCTCATTTTTCACTTTGCAATCTAAGAAAATAAATTATTTATTAAATTTTACAAAGCTTGTTGTCTTCACTCTTTTCTGTTACTTATTTTCAGAGCATAGACTTATAACGCTTAGCATAATGAAAAAGAAACTGGTCAGCTGTCATATTCACGGTACCAAGGTCGTCTTGTGGGACTATAATTAATTATTCTTTCTGTAATTTCAAAGCTTTAATTAGAGCATTTATGTTTGCAAAGATATGCACAGAATATAAAGACTCGTATTTTTAAATAACGGAATGAAGCTTGGTAATATGATATTAAGGTCAGTATGCAAAGTCCTTACTGATATATTGAATACTCGTATATACACGCTGGCGGAAGACAATGGTCTGATAGCAGGCTATAGGAAAAAATACTCAGCATCCGACAATATCTTTATTATTCAGGCTTTAGCTCAGAAATATATATCCAAAAGAAAAGGTAGATTTTATTGTCTTTTTGTAGATTTTAAAAGATCCTTTCTTAAAATACAGCATGATCAATTAGGGTCGTCAATAATAAGCAAGGGTTTGAATGGTAAAATAGTAAACATTTTAATAAATATGTATACAACTCCGAAGAGTTGTGTCCGAACACTTAAAGGTTTAACTATTTTCTTCGAGTGTGCATTAGGTACAAGACAAGGTTGTGTTTTAAGCTCCATCATGTTTTCCCTTTTTTATTAATAATTGGATTACACAGCTGAAGTTCGAATGCAACAGAGGTGTATTTATCTCAGAAGAGATTGATGACATTTTGCAATACTTTACGCTGATGATGTTGCTAATTACGTCGATACAGTAAAGCTATCTCAGAACCAAATAAATGTTATTGAACATTTCTGTGATAAAACTGGTATGGTGGTCAATCTCGATAAAAATAAAATCATTGTTTTCAGAAATGGGGGATATCTGAAGCAAATGGAATTATGGTCTTTCAAAGAAAGTCGAATTGAGTGTATCGTATTACAAGTACATGGGTCAATTTTTCACCCCAAAGTTGGTTTGGGCGAAAGCTATGCAGATACTTGCGGCTCAGGCAAAGAAAGCAACTTCAAAGATTTTGAATTATCAAAAACGATTCGGCTGTTTTAGTGTAGTTGACGCCTTTAAAATGTTTGATTCAGTAATAAAACCAATTGCTTGCTGGGAGTCAGAAATTTGCGGATATGAATTTAGTAGAGACATTAAAATTCTGCAGTACATTTTTTTGCAAATAGTATTTAGGTGTTCCTAAAACTACCAATAATGTGATTGTGTTAGGGGAGTGCGTAAGATACTCAGTTTGTACCTCGTAATTTTTAAGATGTATTAAACACTGGTTGAAAGTTGTTGGAATGCTTTCAACTCGATAACCATATCAATGATATTTAATGTTGAAAATATTAGATGAAACTAACCGCGTCACCTGGGCTACCAAAGTTAAAGACCTGTTATGTCGCTCGGTTTTAGGTATATTTAGCTAAGTCAACATGTTGGAGACGAAAAACAAATTTTTTCTCACTATTTTTGCAAATAATTAAGAATTAAGGATTCGACACTACAAAAACTGGCAAAGTGATATTAACAATTCACATAAATGTGTGTATTTTAGCATGTATAAAACCGAATTAGGACCGGAAAAATACCTTCCATGTGGATTATCATATTTTCTTAGTTACTTGCTAAATTTAGATGCTCAGCGCATACGCTGAAAGTAGAGACGGGTAGGCATAGCATGACTGGGAGAAATAATAGGTATTGTGAACTTTGCCGGAAAAATAATGTTTATTTGGTAGAAGATGAATTCCATAATGGTTGTGTTTGTCCAGTTTACGAACATTTAAAAAAGAAATACCTTAATGAAGTTTATCACCTATATCCATCTGTAGAAAAATTTGTATCCGTAATGAGTCACAGTAATATAATAATTATAAACTCTTTCTTACTTTATCAATTCGGCTTTTCGTCTTAGACAATCTTTGATAACTCAAATGAATGGTGAATAATATATTCAGAGGTACTAACATCTTTCTAATGACCGATTACAGTAAATTGTGTATGTATACCCATGATAAATACCATATTTAAACCTCTTTCAGCACGGTGCACATTATGTTTTACATGTATTGTATTTTGTAATATGGGCCTGTTGCCTAAATTGCTGAATAAGGTACATTAATGTTATTATTATTATTATTATTATTATTATTATTATTATTATTATTATTATTTATTTATTTATTTATTTATTTGTTTATTTGTTTATTTATTTATTTATTTAATTATCAAGGACATTACATATCTCCGATAGACGATGTATTTGATTCGTTAGCAGTTCCTGTAATTCCCTTCGGTGCTGAATTGTGTGAGGGGAGTCACCATAGTAGTATCTAGAAATTACAAATTTAGATTCATTATGTGCGATGCATGGTGGACTACCACTTCACAGAATACGATTGATTAAGTTTTGGTCAGTGATTCATCAAAGTTTTTCTTGGCTGTCTGATATATAGTTGATGTTGCAAAATATTGCCGACTCCGGCATAAATTAAAACGGTGCAAATTTAGCTTGCCAAATCAAAAGTATGCTACATGAAGTAGGACACTGATTTATTTATCACAGAATCAGTATAATTATGTGATACCCAATAGTCTAATGAAAGAAAGATTATCTGGCTTCCTTAAACAGTCATGGAGGGAATCCCTAGCGTAAACTGATTTATTACAATATGTACAAAAACAATTTTGGATTGGAACCCTACGATTACAATTGAAAGGTTTAGGACACATATTCGTCCTGTAGAATTTGGTCCTGTAAAAACATATACAATAAAGACAGGTTTTTATGTAAACGAGATATGATTGAAAGAGAGTATATCTTCTTCCTTGTGGGTGTCCTGTGTATCATGACTCTTCAAACAAACTACACCTGGGTAATTTTGATTTTTGTCGTACAATACTCAGATTTGAATCTCTTATATCTTGTCATCCAAAGTAAAAAAAAATATTGGTCTAGATGAATATATTTATTTCGCAATGAAATTAAATTATGTCACTTGATCACTTTTGTCTTCATTGGATCATTAAAAACTGTTCTTTTTTCGCGGACATAAAAACTCGTAAATATAATTATTGTATTAGCACAGTATGCTCACATTATTCACATTAAGGATCTATATATTATGTAGGTGGAAGCTGTATGATTTATTCTGTATTCTTTGTGTTGTTTCAGCTGTTCAAATTATTTTCCATGATATCAATTTCTGTCAACAACTTTTCAACATGAAGAAAGAATGGGAAAACTATTTCCAGTAATTCGTTTGTCGTGAAAAAATAACAATGATATTTTGAGTGCATAGCAAGCCAAAGATGTATGCAAGATAAAGGTGTATTTTAATGACTTTGTCTCAAAATATGTAAAACATGCTAATTTATGTAAATAAATAATAATGCAGTGGAAGGCGCCTAGAAAAGATGGCAGATACTTATTTCCAGGGGAGATAAATGTGAGTGGAATTTAAACCTGTCAGTCATATTTTATACCGATTTAGTGTCTTCATCAATGAGACATTTTATTATATGAAAAGGAGCGATACGTTCGATATGTCAGCTGTGGTGGGCAACATGAAGTTATTATCAAGGCTACCCATTCTCTATTACTGGTCTCATTAAGACTTTTTATCCTCTTGCCAACAAAGTTGGGAACGAATATAGTGTTCGTTACGCCCCAATGTAAAGACACAATTTCATGCCTAAACTCAAGAAAACTGGTATGTGGATGGATTTTAGGATGTGTAACTCATCCATACCAAATTAGGCCATTGTTACCTAATACTGATTCTTAAGTGACATTTGAATTTTCAGTCATTCGTTCGTTACACACGTAATATTTTGGGTCCTGTTTAATCTATAGTCATGAACACTAGTATGTTGATGTATGTCAGCAAGAACAAACCAGTCATATTAAAGCTAAATAAATGTTACCTAATTTTACGCTTGAGTAACTTTTGTATATTCAGCCATTTGGACCCTTTACCAATTGCACTCATTCCAGTTGGTATTTGGATGCATCTCAGTAGCTTAAGTCAGCCATACCCAGTCTAGATGACTGTCTTCTAGTTTGAACACTTGAGTTGCTCTTGTATTTTTAGTTATTTGTGTTAAACACATACACAGTATATTTGACCATATATCAAACACTCTCATAAAAACTGGTATCCAAATGTACCTGAGGAATGTTAACATAACCGTGCAAAAATTAGGTCAGTGCTCGAGAGGTATACGTATTTTTTACTAATCGTCTGTTACAACCTCCATGTAATGAACATTTGTATATGATACGTCACTAGGACGGTAACTCATTCATTTCATCATCTGTTCGTTGACTAGATATTAATATCCTAGAGCTAATGTTTTCGACACTGATGAAAATAGATATGTTCATGTTTCATAAAGAGAGTAACTCAACAATCAGAACTAAATCACTGTGATCTCATTTTACCTTTGAACAACATTTCTATTTCATGCTTTAAACCCTCTGTATATTTAACCATATTCAATCTAAAATAATCAAACTACGTTTTGACCCTATATTGATGAAAGTTAACTTGCTGATGGATCCTAATGAGGACTAATAATTCTGTCCTCCACATGGTGGCTTTGACGCTTAGAAGTGTTCACATCTTTCCGTCCTCCACACAGTGGCTTTGACGCTTAGAAGTGTTCACATCTTTCCTTCCTCCACATGGCGGCTTTGAAGTTCAGAATCACAAGTGGGTAAAGCGTTCACATCCTTCCAGAACAGCCTTAATCAGGTGTAACGATACATCTCTTTGCAAGGTTTTCTGCTGCCGTTGCTTTGGCATCAATCGTCCATGCCAATTAATATACAGTCAGCTACTACACATGTGCTTCTCTTTGTCAGGGAAATAGTTTTCTCAAGTTAAGATAGTTTGAAAATTGTGTTTACTAATCTCTTATTTTTTAAAATAATAAACGTTCTGTATTTCTAAACCTCGTGTAAAGAATGCGAGAATATTAAACATAAAAGTTTTTAAAAAATCACTAGACTATTGATGCTTTGTGCATAGTCATATAAACATTAGCCTTCCAGTCATTCACACTACAGCGCATTGACATTGCCACATATTAGCTGTGAAGGGGTATAAGTTTGAGCTTGATATCACACAGAATGAGGAACGTGGATTACATTGATGGGCGGAGTGAAAATAAACCGATAGAGAAGGAAATGCCGACAATTTAAAGATTTTATTAAATATAAAGTAAAAGTGATTTTAGAAGATCTACGTTTACCAGACCTAAAACAACATGCTTGTATTTGATATACATGATGGAAATTAAGCAGCCTCTTGAAATTAATAGAAGTAATTTTAGGATTTACCAGGTGATAATACACTGGATCGAGAGAAAAGTGGATGGATAGAGAATGAGCCGACTCTCTTTGTCATAGAGATTTTAATGAAGAAGCTGCAATGGCAAATGTAAATTCCTCTTTTCAATATTCATAAAGCGTTTCGTCAGATCATATTGATGATATCGAATGTAGATGTTTGGTCTGAAGCAGTTTGTGCTTTAGAACATTTTCCAGGTTGTATCTTGTGTAAATTGTGCTGAGATAAAGGGTATTCGGTTACAATGTTACTTTGTGTTCTATTTCAGCCTACTAATTTTCTGTTCCAAAGCAAGTGTGCTAGTTTTCAAAGTGTAAGCACAACTGTCATTAAACAAAGTACTTGTGGAGATTAAATAATAAAAGCGGACCTAACATATACCGGACAAAAACTTTATAGTTCAAATAATATGCTTGAACTAAAACTCCGATACTCGCCTGCAAGTTACACATACCAAATTCCCGAACATCAGCGCTAAACTTTGTATAAATTTACCTACTGCAATACCATAATTCACTTACATTTGATTTGTTGTTTCATTTTACCTAATTCTTCAACGAGACGAACATCATATGTTATAGACGTGTATTGATAAAACGATCATTTCAAGTGCAATTAACGGTCTTTGATGTCGCAACTTTTGAAATAATAACCGTACTGAAAGGTGCAATTATTGTCTTTCTTAAAATTTCCTGAGGAAGAACAGTGACGATATACTTGATCGAACGATTTAAAAACTGTACAACCATTACTGACTTGGAATGCATTCCATGTTTGTGTCCCTATACTTTCATCAACTTATTTTATTCAGTTATTGGTAGTTATAAATTCGTAGATCTATATAATTCGTTAAATTTCAACAAGATTGCTGCTCATTTAAGAAGCTATCGGAAATCCTTTACGCTAGAATATCCACTTGAAGAGCGTTATATGTCTCTCAGAAACGTAACTTCTGAACCATGTATCCTTGAGAGGTATTGCATGCCCCATCTTTATTGAGGGTAACACTTTTAAATTAGGCACTTCACTTTTATAGAAAAACGAATTTGGTGATGTCAGATTTTACTAAGACAATAATACATTCAAATCTAAACCTCAATATATGACATGTAAATGAGGGTGGGTGGTTAACAATGAACAAATATGGTGGGTTGAAGAAAATGTGTCTTTAATACTAGATGCCTATGATACTGGTTGAGTTGGACATCCTGTTTGAGCAACACGATCCAGAATACAAGGGTACAAAACCACCAAATGTGTTATGTACATTTTATAGCAAATCAAAATATTTTATTCACAACCCAGACTTAACGCTTTAAGCACTGTTAGATATAAGACTGAAAATGAAATACAGCATCGTCATATTTTTATCACCTTTTGAAACCCTGGAATGAAATGACACATTAGGACAACAAGTAACAAACACACACGATTTCCAAAACGAACTATTTAAACAAATGAACTACAGTGTGCTTGGTGAACAAATGGATTATTTCTGGTAACAAACAACAAAATATATTTAAAAAGTGCACTGATGAAAATATTTTTCATATGCCAGAACCAAGCAACGAAAAGATCCACCATTAGCCCCGGGGACAATTATTGAGAATGACTTGTTGTTACTCATTATGTAAAACAAGAAAATAAAATGAACTAAAAGAATATACGGTGGATTTATAGAGTTATCTAAACAGATGATGTATGAATTCAAGTACAAGAAACAAAAACAAAAGCAGAGGTCGAATGAGACAGTTAATTGCTGTTATATAATGTTATACAGACAGAAAACTTTTACAATAACATATCGGACAACATAGTAAACTGGTGACTACCTAATGGATAACATCAAATTATATTACATTGGTGAGTATCCAATGGATAACATCAAATTATATTGCACTGGTGAGTATCCAATGGATAACATCAAATTATATTACATTGGTTAATATCCAATGGATAACATAAAATTATATTGCACTGGTGAGTATCCAACGGATTACATCAAATTATATTACATTGGTGACTATCAATGAGCAAAATGCTTTGTTTACCACAATAAAATAAAAATGTTCCTGTATTTTTCAAGCATTATCTGAATGAAGTTCCAATCTGTAGAAAAATCTGTTTAGGTCAAGTAAAAATTTTATTAATTCAAGATGGATAGAGATGAAAAAACACTGTAAAAGTACGATGAAACAAACATGTGTAATTAAAACGAATTTAACTTTTGAAATGTAGACAGGTGTTTATTCAGTCACAAGGAAATATTACCAGGAACTGCATTAACTCACATCAAACAATGATTATATGTACAACATATAAATGGAAAATGCAGAATTATTTGCCTTACGAACAGGTAAGCAGCTTGTATTTAATAAAAAATTCAAATCTCATTATAAGTTTGTTGCTCTTGATCTGTTTCAATGTGTCAGAACTTTACAGTTATATTTTATCTGGAATAACATATGTTTCTTTGAAATGCGTGGTTACAGCGCTCTTTGTAAGGTAGTTTTGCTGATTAATTTTTCACTTCGTCAAGAATGCCACAGTTATGTCATAAAGAAGTAACTCTAACCACTTATCCAACTTATCCCAGCATCTATAACAATCACTGTTTTCATCTCTGAATAGCCACTTTATGTGGTAAGTGTTGATGTACATTGGAAAGAGAATGACGATGAAGCAAAACCAAAAACAGCGTTATTGTATAGTCTTTTTCAGATTCAATGCAAACACCCTTTTGGCACAATTATTTACTATGCAAATTATCATGATATTGGGGTCTTTCAAATAAATTTACAGATGCTTAAAAGTAATTGATTATAGTTTCTTGTTTTGACTGTTTATAAGTACATTAGACCAGAAATAAATATACCTGTTTGTGCTCATCCAAATATTGTTTTATGTGTATTTGAAAGCGAATATCTTGTTGAACTTAAGCTTCTTTAGGATTACCACAAAACATTGTTAGCGTGTGTATTTATCGAATCAAGCCCTGTGTAAATGGTTGTCAGTGTAACAATATTTGCCTAAGTTGAAAAACCTTGAGTAGTATCCATATATGACAGGCCATACATAGTCAATAGATTTGTTTTATATTCTTGAGTTGGAAAACGTTTCATGGTAACTTTCTCCACTCTTTGCATACAACAAAATACCCGTTAGATTCATTTCATGATTTCAAGTGTGAGATGTCTTAAAGTTGTATTGACTGCATTGTTTATTTTGAAAGTTTATTTGCGGACAATTATATCCCTCCTGATGATATTAATAAATGATTGCAATTCCATTTCTATAGTTATCGTTCACTGATTATGTACTTTATTCGAAAGTAATTGTATCATATTCCAGGGAAAAAGGTTCAAGTTCATAGTCTTGGTTACCACCTTCTGGCTTATCAGAGATATTCTCTGTAAAGGAACACTAAAACAGTTGACAATGGTCTATTGTATCTGAAGATCAATTGGTATTCTAAAACGTTTTGGATACACACAAGAAAACTGTATTGCTGACATCCAGTAAGTTTGCCTCTGATCGTTGCTTTCTCAGTTTTGTATAAATGATACCTTGTTCGATCCAGTTTGCTCTTACCAATATTGGGAATCACGCATTAATGTATTTCATGAAGATGTTGAAGTCTTTCAACTTGGAATGATCATACCGTGTAAAGAATATTTTATTTATTTGCCCAGCAATTGATCCATATTGTTTATGATTGCATTGTTAGCATCTCCTTTTTTCTTCAAACGATGCAAGAAACTACCTGAAAAGATTAATATATTTGGTCTTTTCATTAGACATGTTATCTGTGAAGTTTGTTTCACGTAATGTTGCTCGTTGACTGTAACAGTAATGTTGCTCGTTGACTGTAACAGTAATGTTGCTCGTTGACTGTGACAATAATGTTTTGGACTGAGGAGTTTATCTGTTCATGGATCTGAATCCAGATCGCGAGAAGTTATGTATTTACCGGACGTTGATAGCTTTATTATTTATTACAGAAATTCGTAAGCAATACACACGTACTAAAACCCAGTTCAAGTTCGGTGGAAACGCCCTTGTATGTGAACGATTAGTACAACGACTGGTAAAAATCCAGATTATTTTACGTCTGAATCATACGTTGATAAAACCTTTTCTGTTTCAAAGCAACAAATTTTGTATACTGCCGTTAGGCTTTATTTAAATTCTGACTGAATGGGATGTTCTTGTTATTGTTTACGATCCAATTATGTAAACATTTGCTCTATCTAGATGACATTTGGATGCTTCTTTAACACCGATATATATTCTCATCCGGTCAAGGTTGCTTTTGTTGGGGGTTTTTTGGTTCTTTTTTGTACGTCTACCGAGTTTGAAACGCGTTGGTTACCTATAGCTGATCCAATAGAACATTTGAAATAAAAGTTACCAAATAAATTTCATTGTTTCAATATAAAAGTTGAGAAAGATTCTGTATAAATCTTGCTGATTTTTTTTAATGATTTGCTAACTTGATCTCCGCACAACGTGATGAAGCATAGTCCAATCCCTAAGAGTTAAATAAGTTCTAGTGCAAATTTCAGTTTCAAAAACCTAATCGCCTAAACTCTTTTTTTTATAGATATGTTCATATTAGCATCCGTACAAAAATTTAAACTACATCACTTCAAGTCGACCTAAATCAATACCATCTAGGCAACCCTTACTAAAGAAAAAAAAAAAGAGCAATATACATACAGGCATTAGTTTGTTTGTCTACTCAAACTGAATTTTGTTGTTACTGATTTGATGTTTTAAATCACTCATTCTAAATACAAATACAAGGGCCATTATACGAATTTCTTCTTCAATTCAGTCATCATCAATGTCTCTATATTTCCTTTTACTTCGCTGTTAACTTTATCATAGGTACCACGTAAGGAGAGAATATCTATTGCAGGCTTCAGTGCATCTGTTTTGTTTTAAACAATTGTTCCAAATTAGTTTAATATGTATAAAAGTTTCATCCTTATTCTGATTCGGAAATAACACCTTGCACCACACTGATAGGACTGTCCATCTATCCGATAAACATATTCTTTTGCACATGGTATGATTGTTCCATCATAGTGTTGTAACTGGTTTTACAACTCTTGAAATATAACACATTTTATCGTTTTGATTTTATCATTAAAATCAGTAATATATACATGGTTACTTGACTGACAGTTATTTTTTGACGTCTTCTGTCTTTGCAGTTATTTCTATTAAAACATCCATCTTCTGCTACTATGACATACTATTAATGTTCACAGAGTTAAGCTAGTTATGTCGAAATCATTCTCTATCTATATAACCGGTGTCCGTTTTGCCGGATATCATTATTCAGCTCTCCATGTTCCAACTTCCATTATCTTCTCCCTGTCGCGTTGTAAAGCTTCTATTTCACTGTTTATACTCTGGTCAGTCTATTGTATATACTACTGCATATACTATTGTATATAATGTTGAGTAATATGCGTTGTTGTATCAGTTTCTTTATCACGTATATGTATGATATGGTTATGACTTCCTAAAGTTTGTTCAAACTCAGTCATTGATCCAGCGATAACGTCTATAATTCTGGTGCATGTCATGATGCCTACGCTATTTACTTTAAACAGTAAAAGATATGTTACAGGAAAACCGTGAAAGTCTTTCAATTTTCATTTTTTTAATTTATGCTGATATTCTGTTCATTATACTTTACACTTTTCATTTCAACTTTTATCTTTTGTTACAATGTGAACTTATATTTTGATGTGAATCTTCCAAAAATGTTTATCTCCTTTCATTTTCCCATTACTCCAACCAAATTTAAATTCTTCTATACACCGATATACTGTTAAGTGTGGGCCATGAGTCCTTGTTGGTACAGAATAATCGATGGAGAATGTATCCGGTGCAGATTTTTCGGTGAATTCCACTTCATCGCTGTAGGAACATTCCCTGAATGTTTTCACACCAGGTGGTGTAGTCAACTACTGTTCTCTTTACCGTGCTAATGCAATGATTCTATGGTGGATTCTAGTTGGTGTTAGTATATATGGTAGTTCCAACTGTTGATTTCTATTTGTCCCTTAACAAAATTTATTTCAGTTTATAAGTGAGTTTGTTAACACCGTCTTTTACGCAGTGGAACACAGTCAAATTCTGCAACCTCAGTATTGCGTTCACAATCCAGTACTTATATATAATCATAAATGTACAGTTAAACTCAAACGCCAAAGACGGTTAACTGAGCTATTGTTTATACCTTATTGTCTCGTTTGATTTTTAATGCCTTTTCGAGACAGCCGTAATATGCTTTCCAGTACCAGACTGGCAATCAATGAATCTTCTGTACGTTGTTGAGCGACTTCGTGGATAATTTTACTAATCAGGGTGGCATTGCTGCTGTTGATGGAAGTGTAACAGCTTCCGGTTGGCAAGTCACTAATCGTATTAGTCGAACATTATATATACCACATAAATTCACTAATATAATATTATCATATAAAAGGATACAGTCTCCGCTCGGGTTGTGCTCGTCTATCAGCCTTTCTTTGCGATTCTAAGCTAGCTGCTTATTTTAAGCTGTTCCACACCAATTTCTTACAGTCTTATTTAGTCTGTGTCAATAACAGCGGTTTGAATTTGCGACCTCAGTTAAGCCCCTAGCGCGCTAAATGACAGACTAAAATGCTCATATGTCGTTTTAAACCAAATTATGTCTCACAAATAGTATATGCTTCGTATTTATAATTGACATCTAAGGTTCATCTTCACATTGACTTTCATTTTCCTGTACAACCAACAGACATCTCTGTTATAAAGGAAACTATAGTTTCCCGCACTGAGACAAGAACCTGCAATGGCTGGATCGGGAACAGATTAGTCCACCAAAAACTCTTAACGAGGGAAAACATCTCACGCGTAAACTTAACAGCGATGGCGAAAACAAAACATGCGTGGCGCACCAATGCTGTATTAAGTCAATGTCAAAACGAGGTCATTTTGAATTATCATTCCTTTGACTATTATATTCATATCCATGCATGGTTATGTGTACTGGTAAGCAGTCATGGTTCCTGAAATAATAAATCTATGTATCAAATATCGATTAGCACTTTCACCAACAATACTTTGATTCGTTTGTCGTAGTGACGGTTGTCATTTGAACCGTCTCTTGAATAAGACAAGAAATGCTCAATTCCGCTATGAAATGATACGCAAGCTAGCATATTGATAAAAATTGCACTTTTTTCCCTGGGAATTAAAGACATACAGAAATAAGCTATTTTCTTCGTTGACTCTTTATTGTTAAATACAACATCATTTTAGCATCAAATGAATGCTGAAGACTGTGAAGGAACATTTTTAGACAAAAGGAACCAATACTTAAACAAATATACCTCAATCTATTAAAACATATTGTGCATTTTGACCTTGAGTAATTTCTTTAGTGATGTGTGATTGCAGCATCTTATGACTTTGTAGACACTTCCTTTTCATTCTTTAAAGGTTCAGCATCCTATTTCCAAGTTATCTGCTAAGTTCAACCCTAAGGAGATCGATTTACTCTTGCGAAGTTACCTTTTCAGGAAAAATCTGTTGTTTTTTTTTTTAGTTTTGTACTGTTTATGTTCCATTTAATTTACAGAAAATATGCATATCAATCAAGATGATTTCAAGATACTGAATAAGGTTTCTTATCAGTTGTCTTACACATTTACATTGAGTAATGAACTTTAATTTGAAATTTAATTGCTTACATAACGGATACAAAGCTATGTCCCAGATGCAAAATAAATAATATACTTGTATTACATTTTAAAAATTCTTTCTGGCAAACCAAGTTATAAAGAGCACACGAAACATTAACTAGATAATAAGATACACAGCAAAGAGTTATGGTATATTATCATATAGAAAGTAAAGTATATATCATGAATACAACAAACATTTCTGAGATCGAAACAAAAAGCACTATAATTAACATCATAGGTACAAAGGCGATGAAATCCACAGGAAGAAGACCATTAAGGCAAAGCATCAAATCAAGTACGATGTAAATAGTACTAGGTGTTCATCAATTAAAGACTGTCAAAAGTGGCAAATTTTGCAAAAGCTGAAGGTATTAGTAAAGATGATTTTTATATTGATCACATTATCCTATGTTTTTTTATTCTATTATTTTGAATCCGAACAACAAAGAATATGTTTTCACTCGCCAAATACTAGACACAATATCGCCAGTGAAAATAGTTCCAAACGTATGAAATAGCCCTTTAGGAAACACTGAGAGTTGAATCATTCAAGGTGGCTAGCTTTGACATTAATGGAATTTCGAACCGTATGACTAGTATTTGTTCATGAAGGTGTTGTTTTTGTTTTACATTTTTTATTGTATAATGGCCTCCTGACATCAACCTTGCATTAACAATATTTTTATGTATGAAGACTATGATGTAGATATACAAGTTCAGACCAAACGTGAATGTGCTTACATTTTCGGAACCGGATATGTGCACCTGGATTCTCTTTTATTTTTTGATCTGTAAGACTTTTTCTTTGGTATATACAATCTTTAGAAACACAACGAAATAAATGTGGCAGAAAGTTAAGGCAAATAAGACAAAGCAAGAGCATATATCACTTGTATGAGCATTGAGGACCTGAAACAAGACAAAATCGCACAGACTCCAAGAATGTCATGTAACACATTTTACAAATGCTTAAATGATATCTCATCAATTTGAGATTATATACTTTCAATCCAAGTTCTCGGAGTGTACTTAAAGGAAAAATAAAATGTTTGATATTATTATAATTATTATATCATTTGGTGGAAAACAAGCATAAAATGCAAAACAAATACAATATTATGTGAACCATTGGTATGAGATAAAACCTCGTTGAAAGGCGAGATCAACACGATGCTAGCACCTAGCACTATAACAGGATATTATTAATAAGCATTTGTTGGATAGGATTCCTTCATTCGTTTCTCCCGTAACCAGGCTGATCGTTGGTGATTGTTCAGCCTCCAACTCTCACACTGCTCCCATGGTCTTCCAAAGCATCGGATACGATCCTTTCCATGTAGATGTTGAAGAGAGTGGATAAGAGAAGGCACCCCTATTTGACTCCGACTGTGGTTCTGAACCAATCTCCTATGTTGTCACTGACGAAAACTGCGCAATTCGCCTTGTCATGCAGTGTTTCTATGGTATTGGTTATTTTTGAGTTTATGTTTGTATGTCCGCATGGTTTCCCACAAGGCTGCACGCAATACTTTCTCGAAAGCCTTCTTGAAGTCAATGAAGACATGATAGAAGTCCTGTTGATGCTGAATATATTTTTCTAAGAACGTAGTGCTACGACCTGCTTTGAAGTATTGTTCTTCAGCAATAATGTGTTCTACTAGGGGTTTCAATCTGTTGAGGATGATCTTAAGCATAACTTTCCTTGGGTGACTGATGAGGCTGATTCTTCGGTAATACAGGCAAAGCTGCAGATGCCTTTTTATGAGAGAGTAATGATCAGAGACTGGGTTTATCGTGCGAGCTAGTCTCCTGTTTGCCAGATTTTATTGCAGATTGTTGTTATGACATCTTTCACGGATACTCCTGCTGCTTGGTCAAGTTTTGCT
The DNA here is from genome assembly GCA_016617855.1 of Megalonaias nervosa. Lineage (NCBI taxonomy): Eukaryota > Metazoa > Mollusca > Bivalvia > Unionida > Unionidae > Megalonaias > Megalonaias nervosa. The sequence goes on from JAECUM010048042.1 coordinate 24,739, forward strand.
GGTATACTGTCTACCCCAGCTGACTTCCCTTTCATTAGATTCTTTATTTACTGCAGCTCTACTTCATTCCTGCGGATCGCGTGGTCAGACTTTTCTGTGGTCCGTGGGAAGTTTAGTGCAGCTTGATCTTCAGAAATCTCCTGGTTATAAAACTGTTTTATTGTTATTCTGTTTCAGGCTTTTCTCGAAATCCTTACATTGGTCTTCTAACCAGATTTCCTTCGCTAACGTTAAACTCTTCTTATTCCTGTTGTTAATCTCCCTGTATATTCTACTCCTTGAAGGGCACCTCGTCTCTTCTGCAGTGTTATCCTCACATTACAGAGGTCGAGAATATCTTCTGTACCTTTGTCTTCTTTATCATAAGATGCATGTTAAGGATCTCGCCGTCTGTGCATATTACTGCCGTGTTGAAGGTGGAGATCAAGGAGTCTAGATTGATTTCTTCAGCACCCAGAATTATGCGTTGTTGTGTCAGTTTGCCGTCTATTGATGCTTCAGATGGTTGATATTTACATTTCTGGGCTTCTTGGTATTTTTCAGACGAAATTTGATTGTCTTCATCAACAAGTCATTGTCGTCTTCTGTCAGCTTCAGGTAAGCTACGTGTTCTGGCGATGCTAGACCGTGCCAAGTCCATCTTCTAGAAAATCTGTTGGACCCGGACCAAGGCTGTTCGTTAGCACTATGTTTTTGAAGGTGGCGAAGTCCAGGACCTTGAGTCATCTCTTATTAGTTTGTTCATTACAGTATAGACCACATTCTTCTCGCCATTCTGCTTGTGCATCTTCTTCTACCTTGGCATCCCAGTCTTCTGAAATCACATAATATCCTTCTTGGGTGGTCTGGTCAATCAGAGTTTTGATGCTTTTCGTATAACTCATCCACTTCCTTGCCATTATGGTCAGATGGTTGGGCATTGACCACTCTGATGATGAGGTTGAAGGAAAATGCTCTCTTGCGGATGGTAGTCATCCTGTTAAATACTGATCGCACTCACAATGTCGTTATCTACTATAAATCCGACTCCATGCTTATGATTGTCCCCAAGCCCACTGAAGTAAATCTTGTGCCCTTCATTTGTGTATCTCTCTCAGAATTTTTTCAATGCGCATCTCGCAGAGTCTAAAAATGTGCCATTGGTTAGATCCTCGAGTTTCCATGCTGGTCGTAATGTCCTGACATTCCATGTTCCAATAGTGATGGTATCTCTTGCCCGTAATTTGACGGTAGTTGCTCCTGTAGCATACTTACCACCTCTGTCCTGGTGTTCAGTGGATGGAGCGGTCATTGATAACCCTGGCTGCGACCAATCCGGTATAAGAACACTAGCTATTGTCATTTCGTTATCCCTGGCGTATCATGGGCAGTTGCAAACTGGCGGAGTCCATCCCTCTCCAGACTGTAGACCACATACGATATCCATGTTACTGTACTCGTTACGATGGGCTGAATCATAACGGCAAAAAATGGGTGTATCCTATTGACGACAAGATGTCCTCTGGAACACACTGTTTTACAAAGACCACGAATAAAAGTATCAGATAAAACAGAGATGGAAACAGAATGAAATAACATGTTTGATGAACAGGCAATATAACATATAAATGAAGAAAAACACAGATGGATTCAAAGTGGAAATCTTCCACCTGTAGTTAAGAAAATTATTTACTGCATGAAAGGTAAAGGAAGTAAAGGGTTATATAACTTGTGATGAAGTTGGTAAATCAAATATGGAACCTATGATATTAAATATTGACAAGTATGACGCAAAAAGGAAGCGTTGAAAAAGACATGAAAAAAGAAACAGTCCAAAACAAACAGCTAGAGCACAATATTAGAAAATTTGTTGCAAAGATTAGTGTTGAAGAGAAATAAGCCTTATATGAAAGATTAAAAAGTCTATTCAAAAACAAAATAGTGAAGCGCCTGCAGAGTTAGAAGTTCATAAAATGAAATAAAGCATCTCCTATTCATATCAATATAAATGATTTTTTTTATCTCATATATTTCTTTTGACGTTTCTAAATCTCCGTGTATCATTGCGCCGGAGGTGCGAAGTATAGAAGCATGAGCCTCATCAGTAGTAGACACAGAGGTGCGGAAACGTGTTTGGGAGATATTAAACTGCACAATCGTCGCCATCCTGACCGGTGTAATATTGTCATCATTTTCCTTCCTATGTAATCTCTACATAAATTTGTACGCGTATTGTTTTAAATTGGCCCCCCACGCTATTTTGCTGGACTGTCATAAATAAATTATAAATTTATGGAATTTTTTTTCTGTTCTAAATCGATATTGATAACGGTGCTTAACTCAGATTTCAACAACTCCATTGTAATTCTTGTTCATGACCGCTCACTAGATAATAAAGGATACCATCTCCATCAACGGTAGTGTCCAATTTAACTTTTGTAACTGGTACTAAATATTGAGATTTTGTCGTAATATTTTCATATGTGTCATAACCTTGCTGTCGTGAAATTAATATTACCATCACCTTTTCAAAAGTATATGAAACCACTGTCCAATATATATTCTGTTTTGAACTTGTGCACTATAAGGCCTTACACTTTTATTCATTCAGTCCATACCAAAATATGTTAATGCTTTGCTATCTTGCAGAAAGAAGTAATCCAGCCAATTCATCTTAATCTTTGTCTGATATGGAATTAATTGTATCACAATGTTCACCAAAATTCACCAGCATCTCATCCATATAGTTTTAAGAGCACCTTGATATACAGTTTTATCTTCTACTGGCCCACTATTGATCAGGTATTCAGTTTTTGTTCTTGTGGTATCTCCAACCACGCTTTGGTGGAATTTTACAATTATTACACACTACATTAAAGTGATTCATACTTTGCACTATTTTTTTAAATTTTAACGCGTCATCATCAGGTAAAGGTATTTTAAACTCAGAACTCAGACATTAGTCTTCGAAGCTAGAAATACATATTTGTTTTTCAAAAGTCAATAGGAAATCGAACAGTCAGATGTTGAATTCACGTTGTCCAGTTTAATTAATTCTTCCAGATTCTCATGACCCATTGTGTTCTGTATCCTATAACAGAATCGTTGTCAAATTTAAAGTATACTTATCATAAATGTTTAATGACCATATGTAACAAATATAGTATAGATATAGTAGCTTTCATCTCATAGTATCAAAGTGAATCACAGGGCAAGGGTAAAATTCTACAACAAAATTCTGATGACCCTTATTTCATTTTGATGTGAAACTTGCTTATCTGGTACAAATGTTTGGCCCTCTATTTACGGTGCTTATTTTGTTTCTTCAATATTGATAGATAACTATTGATCGATTTATCTCTCTAACCAGTTAAATTTCCTCCATCCTTAAACCGTTCTATTCTTGTTCTCATTTTCGCAATCTTTTCATTCGTGAAATTTTGCATTTACCTTTTCAATAACCTCCATCAGTATTTCTGTGTTGCTTTTGCAACATTTTACAACTGGATGTATTTAAAAATTTACATTATCTCAATTACTGCAAGATGGCAAGTGAAGGTTCTGTAAAAATGCATCCTCGATGTCCTATCACAAAGTTTGTGCTCCTTGATACTGCTGTTTGTGCGTTGTTTTATCGGTTTCTACGATGGGGGGGGGGGGGTTCTTTGGCACATAACATTTTAACGGCATCATATATGCCTGGGTTCCAGCTGCTGAACGACCCATCATATCATTTCCATTTCACGAGTATATACTTACTGCCATTCATTATTTTGGTCTTCTTGATCATTTCAACTTTGTCTATATCATCATGTTTGTCGTAAAGAGACAACTTTTATTCATAGAAAATCCCCCTATATACCGTGTTCCTTTAAGTCTTCCAGTCTGTAAACGACTGGGTCACCTAAACTTATTTACCTGATTTTAACAAATTTCCTTCCTCTTCTTATGAGGGTTGACATTTGCAACAGCTGTTGTCTATTTTGACAGCTTAACTGTCCCATGAATTTTAAATGTGGTCGTTTCAACAACTTGAGTTGTCGGGTGACCAAAAAGATTCCGCCATTTCTTGATCTGAATTCCTCCTTGCTTGATTCAGTTGGTGTGTAATGTGGGTTCAAGTGTCGCTCATTTAACTTTGGTAACACGTCAACGCAATTTCTTTTTCATTTAAGTGAAATACTGCATATTCCAGTTCTGTTAAACATTTCCAATACAGATTCATGTCTGTTTTTGTAAGTTGAAAAATATTAAATGTTTCCCTTTTCCACAAAATCGCTAACATTTTCCTGTAAAATTATTTTCCAATATCAATCTATCTTTTGAGGTTTTCGATCTCTAAGTGTTGCATTGAATGTATCGTACATTACATATCCCAGGGATAATACTAGTCCTGAGTGAAAATATGCTGGGCCGAGTAAAACAGTACTATGTCCTCGTCCGTGGGCCAAGAAGATGCAGATTCGCACCTTGAGAATAAATATGAGTACACATCTATCGTTAACAAGTTCCAAAGTTCAACATTGCTTAATATTGGCATGTGTCTAATTTGCATTTTTGTTGTTAGTGTACCTGTGGCAAAGGAAACGACTTTCGAGGGGCTTCGTTTACACAGCTTGGTACTAAAACGGGTTAATATTATGTTGTAGTTTCACACCCAGACCTCGAGTTTTAATGATGTTTACATTTACAATGACAATTTCAGTAATTTTGCACCAATTTTAAATGGAAAATATTTCCATTTCACACGTCTCTATCTGCTAGACCTCTGAGAAGTTAGGAGACAGAGAATGTATTTTTTCTAAAGTTTTCATTTTGTTGGTCAATGTTGCAGCTACACTAAGTAACCGGCATTTTCAAGACTGAAGTTTTGTTAATACATTGTAATACTACGAGGAAGATGACAGCAATTTTTATAAGAATGTAATTACTTTTCACAAGAAGAATGCTGCTTATATTCGAAATAAATATATTAAGTCCAAGTAATTTCCAAACAACTTGCATACTGATGTAATCCATTTACAAGGCAGATAATGGGAAGGCAACAGTTAATTGATCCAAATCTAGATGGGGTGATGGACAAGAAATGTTCCAGTTCTTTTGGACAGTCAGCAATATTCGTCTTTATGGCGCCTTTGGGTAGCTCTCCAGAATGGAGGTTTGACCTAACTGGTTCATTTTGTACAAAATATGGTGGTAATTAAGACGACTGGAATCCTTCTTTCCAATGCAAGTTAATGGAATTTTTCTTATGAAAAGTAATTACATACGCATATAAACATTAGCTGGCATCTTTACTTCGGTATGACAAAGTATTAATAAATCTGCACCATTTTGGAAATATTGGTGACCTGGGGCAATGTCTGACCAGACGCATATCATGAAATGTTTACATTATCTGCCTGTAACCTTGTTCCATGTCTGCCTCAGGTAGAGGAGGTGTGTGCTGTATTCAGTATAATGAAGACAGGGACGGGTAACTCACTCACTCGTCCCAGAGATGAGTGCCTGGGCAATGCATTCCTGAACGACTCTTTTCCCTTTCCCGTTTACACTTCATCAACCCACGCCAGCCGTAATCAAGAATAATTCGTTTTCGACACGGCTTAGGGTGCTAGGGACAGATTTTATGCACAAATATAATGCCGCATTCACATGCTTAGTATAAAAAAAAATCATAAAAAATAAAATACATATGAAGTCAAAAAGGTCAATATTTTTGGATAGTTATATAAGAACAAAGTATAAGAATATTAATCACTTGACCAGACCAGTGAAGCCAATGGCAGTTCATAGAAAAAGAAGTTTATACATCCCAACACCTGCATTTTTCACGTCCGAATGCCATTTTTGACATCATGAAATGCTCACAGTGCAAACACAAGCCCTTTTCCTAGGTGATAATTTTGTAAAACATTGTGTACTAAACAGGCTGCTGCAATTGAAAATAGTTTTCATTCCACGCCGTTTCTTGAGATTTCTAATTGCCTTGAACCCGTGTGTTTACTGCTGGGGTGGGGGTGGGGTGGCTAGCTCTTCTTCCTAGCCGATTATTGGTATTTCACCATCTATATACTGCAGTGTAACTATGGGTGGTGTACATGCCTCACATCAGTTTAAAAAACAACACAAGCCCGAATCACCTAGTTCACTATTATATCCATATCTTTAACTAGTAAACAATAGTAGCTGAAAAAGTCACACCATAGCCTTGCATTAAGAAATTTGACTGGGTCCAATTTACGAAACAATCCCCTGCCACATTAACACACTTCATTAATTCATGATATATTGACCGATAGGTAAGAACCGAACAACCTCTTTTCCGTACTAAATATTGTACATACAATCAGACGATATCAGGGAAAGAAACTGGATAATTTGATTGTACCATGGTAAAATAAGTATAGTAGCATAAATAAAGATAATTATCAGAATGTTAAATATATTCAGTATTTTACATATGAGTGAAAATGTTCGGAATTTAATGAATATTAGTATTGAGCATAATATTATTGTGCCAATATGATGCTT